>RQOL01000491.1:0-26806 GCA_013076295.1 Sanderia malayensis | reverse complement strand
TACACTAATGAAAACTAACATTCATTTCCACAATTTACACAAATGTGCACGCAAATGTATCCCAAACTAATGAAGATGTAACATTCATTCGCACAAATTACACATGATTTCACGTAAATACATCCAAATATAAAAAACATAATACATTCATTCCCACAGTTTACACTAAAGAAAATGAACATTCATTCACACATTTTACACTAATGAAAATTAACATTGATTCCCACAAATTACATTAATGACAACTAATATTCATTTCCACACTTTACACATAGGTCCACGTAAATACATCCAACACTAAGGACCATATAACATTCATTCCCCCCAATTTTCACTAAAGAAAATTAACATTCATTCCCACAATCTTCACTAATGAAATTTTACATTCATTTTCACAATTTACACGTAAATGAATGTAAATATATCCCAAACTAATGATGATATAACATTCATTTGCGCAATTTACACATTATTGACTAATGAACATATAACATTCATTCCCACAATTTAAATTAAAGAAAATTAACATTCATTCCCAAAAGTTACACTAATGAAAATTAACATTTTTTCTCACAATTTACACAAACGAAATGTAACATTCATTCCAACAATTTACACTAATGAAAACTAACATTCATTTCCACAATTTACACAGATGTGCACGCAAATATATCCCAAACTAATGAAGATGTAACATTCATTCGCACAAATTACACACGATTTCACGTAAATACATCCAAATATAAAAAACATAAAACATTCATTCCCACAGTTTACACTAAAGAAAATGAACATTCATTCACACATTTTACACTAATGAAAACTGACATTGATTCCCACAATTTACATTAATGACAACTAATATTCATTTCCAAACTTTACACATAGGTCCACGTAAATACATCCAAAACTAAGGACCATATAACATTCATTCCCCCCAATTTTCACTAAAGAAAATTAACATTCATTCCCACAATTTTCACTAATGAAATTTTACATTCATTTTCACAATTTACACAAAAGAAAATTAAAATTGATTCCCACAGATTACACTAATGAAAATTAACATTCATTTACACAATTTACACATATGGCCACGTAAATATATCCAAAACTAATGAAAATGTAGCATTCATTCGCACAATTTAAATTAAAGAAAATTAACATTCATTCCCAAAATTTACACTAATGAAAATTAACATTGATTCCCACAGTTTACACTAAAGAAAATTAACATTCATTCGCACAATTTACACTAATGAAATTTAACATCCATTCCCACAATTTACACTCGAATCCACGTTAATACATCTACAACTTAGTGAAATACACGATTATTCACTTGTTTTCAGTGATATAAAAGTTCAATCTCATAATTTACACACGAATCCACATAAATACATCCAAAACTAAGAAACATATAACATTCATTCTCCCCAATTTTCACTATGGAAATTTAACATTAATTCCTACAATTTACACTAATGAAAATTAACATTCATTCTCACAATTTACACAAATGAAAACTAACATTCATTTCCACAATTTACTGATAGGTCCACGTAAATATATCCCAAACTATTTAGGATGTAACCTTCATTCGCACAATTTACACATGATTTCACGCTACTAATTCTAAAACTTAGTGAAATACACGATTATTCACTTGCTTTTAGTGATATAAAAGTTCATTCTCATAATTTACACACGAAGCCACGTAAATACATCAAAAACTAAGGAACATATAACATTCATTCCCCCCAATTGTCACTAAAGAAAATTAACATTCATTCCCACAATTTTCACTAATGAAATTTTACATTCATTTCCACAATTTACACGTAAATGAACGTAAATATATCCCAAACTAATGACGATATAACATTCATTTGCGCAATTTACACATTAGTGACTAATGAACATATAACATTCATTCCCACAGTTTGAGCCGAAAAAGATTAACAGTCATTCCCACAATTTACACTAATGAAAACTAACAATCATTTCCACAATTTACAAATATGTCCACGTAAATATATCCCAATCTAATGAAGATGTAGCATTCATTTGCACAATTTACACATGATTTCACGTAAATACATCCAAATATAAAAAACATAAAACATTCATCCCACAGCTTACACTAAAGAAAATTAACATTCATTCCCACCATTTACACTAATGAAAATTAACATTGATTCCCACAATTTACACCAATGAAAACTAACATTCATTTCCACAATTTACACATCAATCCACGTAAATATATCCCAATCTAATGACGATATAACATTCACTTGCACAATTTGCACATTAATCCACGCTAATAAAACTAAAACCTAGTGAAATAAACGATTATTCCCTTGTTTTCATTGATATTAACACTCATTCCCACAATTTACACTAACGAAAAGTAACATTCATTCCCACAATTTAAACATGATTTCACGTAAAAACATCCAAAGTTAATCAACATAAAAAATTCATTCCCACAATTTACACTAAAAAAATTAACTTTAATTCCCGCAATTTACACTAACGGAAGTTAACATTCATTCCCACAATTTACACATAAATCCGCGTAAATATATCCCAAACTAATAAAGATATAACATTCATTCGCACAATTTGCACATTAATCCACGGTATTAAATCTATAATTTACTGAAAGAAACAATTATTCACTTGTTTTCAGTGAAATTAACCATCATTCTCATAATTCACAAATGCATCCACGTAAATACATCCAAAGCTAATGAATATATAACATTCATTCCCACAATTTACACTAATGAAAATTAACATTCACTTCCACAAATAGCACATAAGTCCTCATAAATATATCCCAAGCTAATGACGATTTAACATTCATTCACACCATTTGCACATGAGTCCACGTATTCACAACTAAAACTAAGGAAATTATAAGATTCATTTCCGCAATTTACACAAAAGAAAATTAACATTGATTCCCACAATTTACACTATTGACAACTAACATTAATTTCCACAATTTACACATATGTCCACGTAAATATATCCCAAACTAATGGAGATGTAGCATTCCTTTGCACAATTTACACATGATTTCACGTAAATACATCAAAATATAAAAAACATAACACATTCATCCCACAGTTTACACTAAAGAAAATGAACATTCATTCCCACATTTTACACTAATGAAAACTAACATTGATTCCCCTCAATTTACACTAATGAAAACTAACATTCATTTCCACAAGTTACACATCAATCCACGTAAATATATCCCAATCTAATGACGATATAACATTCACTCGCACAATTTGCACATTAATCCACGCTAATAAAACTAAAACCTAGTGAAATAAACGATTATTCACTTGTTTTCATTGATATTAACACTCATTCCCACAATTTACACTAACAAAAAATAACATTCATTCCCACAATTTACACTAAAAAAATTTACTTAAATTATCGCACTTTACACTAACGGAAGTTAACATTCATTCCCACAATTTACACATAAATCCGCGTAAATATATCCCAAACTAATAAAGATA
This sequence comes from Sanderia malayensis, assembly GCA_013076295.1. Taxonomy (NCBI): domain Eukaryota; kingdom Metazoa; phylum Cnidaria; class Scyphozoa; order Semaeostomeae; family Pelagiidae; genus Sanderia; species Sanderia malayensis. Next base: position 23,258 of record RQOL01000491.1, on the reverse strand, counting down.
TAACATTCATTTGCACAACTTAAACCAAGGAAGATTTACTTTCATTCCCTAAATTTACACATGAATCCATGTTAACACATCTAAATCTTAGTGAAAACACTGTTAGTTACTTGTTCTGAGATATCATTATTCACTTCCACAATTTACACATAAATCCACGTAAATATATCCAACACTAATGACGATATAACATTCATTCGCACAATTTACAGCTTAATCCACCCTAATAAATCTAAAACTTAGTGATATAAACGATTATTAGCTTGTTTTCAGTGATAATAACATTCATTCCCACAATTTACACTAACGAAAAGTAACATACATTCCCACAATTTTTACTAATGAAAATTAACATTGATTCCAACAATTTGCACAAATGAAAATTAACATTCATTTCCACAATATACACATAAATGGACGTAAATATATTCCAAACTAATGACGATATAACATTCATTCGCACAATTTGCACATTAATCCACGCTATTAAATCTATAATTTATTGAAAGAAACAATTATTCACTTGTTTTCAGTGAAATTAACCATCATTCTCATAATTTACAAATGCATCCGCGTAAATACATCCAAAGCTAATGAATATATAACATTCATTCCCACAATTTACACTAATGAAAATTAACATTCACTTCCACAAATTACACATAAGCCCACATAAATATATCCCAAGCTAATGACGATTTAACATTCATTCACACAATTCGCACATGAGTCCACGTATTTACAACTAAAACTAAGGAAATTATAACATTCATTTCCACAATTTACACAAAAGAAAATTAACATTGATTCCCACAATTTACACTAATGAAAATTAACATTCATTTCCACAATTTACACATTCGTCCACGTAAATATATCCAAAACTAATGAGGATGTAGCATTGATTCGCACAATTTACACATGATTTCACGTAAATACATCCTAATATAAAAAACATACAACATTCATCCCATAGTTTACACTAAAGAAAATTAACATTCATTCCCACAATTTACACTAATGAAAATTAACATTCATTTCCACAATTTACACATTCGTCCACGTAAATATATCCAAAACTAATGAAGATGTAGCATTGATTCGCACAATTTACACATGATTTCCCGTAAATACATCCTAATATAAAAAACATACAACATTCATCCCATAGTTTACACTAAAGAAACTTAACATTCATTCCCACAAATTACACTAATGAAAATTAAAATGCATTCCCACAAATTGCACTCGAATCCACGTTAATACATCTACAACTTAGTGAAATACACGATTATTCACTTGTTTTCAGTGATATAAAAGTTCAATCTCATAATTTACACACGAATCCACGTAAATAAATCCAAAACTAAGGAACATATAACAATCATTCCCCCCAGTTTTCACTAAAGAAATTTAACATTCAATCCCACAATCTACACAAAAAAAACAAAATTGATTCCCACATTTTACACTAATGAAAACTAACATTCATTTCCATAATTTACATATATGTGCACGTAAATATATCCCAAACTAATGAAGATGTAACATTCATTCGCACAAGTTACACATGATTTCACGCTACAAAATCTAAAACTTAGTGAAATACACGATTATTCACTTGTTTTCAGTGATATAAAAGTTCATTCTCATAATTTACACACAAATCCACGTAAATACATCCAAAACTAAGGGACATATAACATTCATTCCCCCCCCAATTTTCACTAAAGAAAATTAACATTCATTCCCACAACTTTCACTAATGAAATTTTACATTCATTTCCACAATTTCACGTAAATAAACGTAAATATATCCCAAACTAATGACGATATAACATTCATTTGCGCAATTTACACATGATTTCACGTAAATACATCCTAATATAAGAAACATAAAACATTCATCCCACAGTTTACACTAAAGAAAATGATCATTGATTCCCACAATTTACACTAATGAAAACTAACATTCATTTCCACAATTTTCACTTAGGTCCACGTAAATATATGCCAAACTAATGAAGATGTAACATTGATTCGCACAAGTTACACATGATTTCACGTAAAAACATCCAAATGAAAAAAACATAAAACATTCATTCCCACAATTTACACTAACGAAAAATAACATCCATTCCCACAATTTACACTGGAGTCCAGGTTAATACATCTAAAACTTAGTGAAATACACCATTATTCACTTGTTTTCAGTGATATAAAAGTTCATTCTCATAATTTACACAGGAATCCACGTAAATACATCAAAAACTAAGGCACATATAACATTCATTCCCCCCAATTTTCACTAAAGAAAATTAACATCCATTCCCCCAATTTACACTCGAATCCACGTTAAAACATCTAAAACCTAGTGAAAAGAGTTTTAGTCACTTTTTTTAAGTCATATTAACATTCATTCCCACAATTTACACATGAATCCACGTATTTACAGCTAAAACTAAGGAAATTATAACATTCATTTCCACAATTTACACAAAAGAAAATTAAAATTGATTCCCACAATTTACACTAATGAAAATTAACATTCATTTATACAATTTACACATATGTCCACGTAAATATATCCAAAACTAATGAGGATGTAGCATTCATTCGCACAATTTAAATTAAAGAAAATTAACATTCATTCCCAAAATTTACACTAATGAAAATTAACATTGATTCCCACAGTTTACACTAAAGAAAATTAACATTCATTCGCACAGTTTACACTAATGAAAATTAACATCCATTCCCACAATTTACACTCGAATCCACGTAAATACATCAAAAACTAAGGAACATATAACATTCATTCCCCCCAATTGTCACTAAAGAAAATTAACATTCATTCCCACAATTTTCACTAATAAAATTTTACATTCATTTCCACAATTTACACGTAAATGAACGTAAATATTACCCAAACTAATGACGATATAACATTCATTTGCGCAATTTACACATTAGTGACTAATGAACATATAACATTCATTCCCACAGTTTGAGCTGAAAAAGATTAACAGTCATTCCTACAATTTACACCAATGAAGATTAACATTCTTCCCGCATATAACACTAATGAAAATTAATATCCATTCCCACAATTTACACATGAATCCATGTATTTACAGCTAAAACTAAGGAAGTTATAACATTCATTCCCACAATTTACACTAATGAAAATTAACATTGATTCCCACAATTTACACAAATGAAAACTAACACTCATTTCCACAATTTACACATAGGTCCAGGTAAATATATCCCAAGCTAATCAGGATGTAACATTCATTCGCACAATTTACACATGATTTCACGCTACTAAATCTAAGACTTAGTGAAATACACGATTATTCATCTGCTTTCAGTGATATAAAAGTTCAATCTCATAATTTACACACGAATCCACATAAATACATCCAAAACTAAGGAACATATAACATTCATTCTCCCCAATTTTCACTAAGGAAATTTAACATTCATTCCCACAATTTACACTAATGAAAATTAACATTGATTCTCACAATTTACACAAATGAAAACTAACATTCACTTCCACAATTTACAGATAGGTCCACGTAAATATATCCCAAGCTAATCAGGATGTAACATTCATTCGCACAATTTACACATGATTTCACGCTACTAAATCTAAAACTTAGTGAAATACACGATTATTCATCTGCTTTCAGTGATATAAAAGTTCATTCTCATAATTTACACAGGAATCCACGTAAATACATCAAAAACTAAGGAACATATAACATTCATTCCCCCCCAATTTTCACTAAAGAAAATTAACATTCATTCCCACAATTTTCACTAATGAAATTTTACATTCATTTCCACAAGTTACACGTAAATGAACGTAAATATATCCCAAACTAATGACGATATAACATTCATTTGCGCAATTTACACATTATTGGCTAATGAACATATAACATTCATTCCCACAATTTAAATTAAAGAAAATTAACATTCATTCCCAAAATTTACACTAATGAAAATTAACATGTATTCTCCCCATTTACACACAAATTCACGTAAATACAACTAAAACTAAGGAAATTATAACATTCATTCCCACAGTTTGAGCCGAAAAAGATTAACAGTCATTCCTACAATTTACACTAATGAAAATTATCATTCAGTCCCACAGTTTACACTAATGAAAATTAACATTCATTTCCACAATTTACACATATGTCCACGTAAATATATCCAAAACTAATGAAGATGTAGCATTCATTCGCACAATTTACACATGACTTCACGTAAATACATCCTAATATAAAAAACATAAAACATTCATCCCACAATTTACACTAATGAAAATTAAAATGCATTCCCAAAAAATTGCACTCGAATCCACGTTAATACATCTACAACTTAGTGAAATACACGATTATTCACTTGTTTTCAGTGATATAAAAGTTCAATCTCATAATTTACACACGAATCCACGTAAATACATCCAAAACTAAGGAACATATAACATTCATTCCCCCCAATTTTCATTAAAGAACTTTAACATTCATTCCCACAATCTACACAAAAAAATTAACATTGATTCCCACGATTTACAATAATGAAAACTAACAAAGTTTCAAAAAGAAGATAGTGAAACAATTCAATCCTTTATAGGGGAACCTAGACCATTGAAAAAAGAAACCACAGCAGAAGAAATTAAAAAGAGCTTCACAAAATTAAACAACAATAAAGCAACAGGAGAGGATGGGATACCAGGAGAATTACTTAAATACAGTCCTGAAGAGGTACATGAGTATATAGCTCACATGATAAATGAAATGTTCAGAAAACATGAAGCATTAAACATCAATAACGGGAACATGAAAGCATTACGAAAACCTGGAAAACCAAAAGGGCCAAGAAAGAATCTAAGACCAGTCACACTCTTCAACACAATTAGAACAGCATTATCAATATGTACATTGCATAGATCAAGAGAGAAGATAGAGAAATATTTATCCGTAAATCAGAGTGGGTTCAGACCTTTCCGCAGTACATCAGATATGGTATGGACGCATAGATGGCATGCAGCAAAAACAGCAATGTCTGAAATAGATATTCATATAACTGGCATAGATATGTCATCAGCTTTTGACACAATAGACAGAAAATTGTTACTCGAAATCCTGAAAGATATTCTAGATGAAGATGAAAAAAGATTAATTAGATTTCTACTAAGTGATACTAATATATCAATCAAAGTTAAAGGAGCAACTGAAGATCTGCCATTTCAAGCTAACGTAGGCACACCTCAAGGCGATAGCTTAAGCCCAGTGTTATTTATTGTATACTTGGAAACAGCTTTGAGAGAAATAAGAAAAGTTCAAAAAGAGGCAAATGGACTACCAACAGAGATGGCGTATGCTGATGATGTGGATTTTATAAGCATGATAAAACACAAAGATATCAATGAAATAAGTACAATATTGAAGAAGTATAAATTACCAGTAAACAATGATAAAACTGAATACACCACCGTGAATAGAAGAAAAGTAAAGAAGGAAGAAGTCTGGAGAAATGTAAAGAAAGTAGGATCATTGTTAGGTGATGAAGAAGATATAAATAGAAGAAAACAACTAGCAAATGCCTCAATGGATAAAATAAATGCAATATATTTAAAGAAAAGCAAAGTAAAGCTTAAGACAAAGATGAAAATATATAGAGCTCTAGTGAAATCAGTCCTACTATATAACTGCGGAACTTGGGGTGTAACAACAAATGAACAGACAAGATTAGATTCATACCATAGAAGGCATCTAAGAAGAATTTTAGGGGTAAAATATCCAGATAAAATAACAAACAAAGAATTATATAAAGTATCAGGGGAAAAGATATATCACATACAATGAGAAAGCAAAGATGGGAACTTCTGGGACATATTCTTAGAAGAGATAGAAAGATTCCAGCATTCAGAGCGATGGAGCTTTATTTTGAATCCAGCAAAACAAAAAGATTCAAGGGTAAACCGAGAACAACGCTGCCTAGAGTATTGAATGAAGATTTAAATATGTATCACAAGAAGACAAGATAAAAGCTGAACATAATTACTGTCATCATCTGAAGCTAAACAACAAGAAAGATCTAGAAGAATTGAGAGCTATGGCACAAGACAGGAAGTTGTGGAGTAGGTTTAAAGAAGAAGTAGTGAAGGCCGGAGAAGCAGCAACACACATTGGTGGAGCAGCGGAACTCCTATAACTAACTAACTAAACTAACATTCATTTCCACAATTTACATATATGTGGACGTAAATATATCCCAAACTAATGAACATGTAACATTCATTCGCACAAATACACATGATTTCACGTAAATACATCCAAATATAAAAAACATAAAACTTTCATTCCCACAGTTTACACTAAAGAAAATTAACTTTCATTCCCACAATTTACACTAATGAAAATTAACATCCATTCCCACAATTTACACTCGACTCCACGTTAATACATCTACAACTTAGTGAAATACACGATTATTCACTTGTTTTCAGTGATATAAAAGTTCAATCTCCTAACTTACACACGAGGCCACATAAATACATCCAAAACTAAGGAACATATAACATTCATTCCCCCCAATTTTCACTAAAGAAATTTAACATTCATTCCCACAATCTACACAAAAAAAAATTAACATTGATTCCCACAATTTACACTAATGAAAACTAACATTCATTTCCACAATTTAAATATATGTGCACGTAAATATATCCCAAACTAATGAAGATGTAACATTCATTCCCACAAATACACATGATTTCACGTAAATACATCCAAACATAAAAGACATAAAACATTCATTCCCACAGTATACACTAAAGAAAATTAACATTCATTCCCACAATTTACACTAATGAAAATTAACATCCATTCCCACAATTTACATTCGAATCTACCTTAATACATCTACAACTTAGTGAAATACACGATTTTTCACTTGTTTTCAGTGATATAAAAGTTCAATCTCCTAATTTACACACGAACCCACATAAATACATCCAAAACTAAGGAACATATAACATTGATTCTCCCCAATTTTCACTAAAGAAATTTAACATTCATTCCCACCATTTACACTAATGAAAATTACCATTGATTCCCACAATTTACAAAAATGAAAACTAACATTCATTTCCACAATTTACACATAGGTCCACGTAAATATATCCCAAACTAATCAGGATGTAACATTCATTCGCACAATTTACACATGATTTCACGCTACTAAATCTAAAACTTAGTGAAAGACACGATTATTCACTTGCTCTCAGTGATATAAAAGTTCATTCTAATAATTTACACACGAGTCCACGTAAATACATCAAAAACTAAAGAACATATAACATTCATTCCCCCCAATTTTCACTAAAGAAAATTAACATTCATTCCCAAAATTTTCAATAATGAAATTTTACATTCATTTCCACAATTTACACTTAAATGAACGTAAATATACCCAAACTAATGATGATATAACATTCATTTGCGCACTTTAAACATTATTGACTAATGAACATATAACATTCATTCCCACAATTTAAATTAAAGAAAATTAACATTGATTCCCAAAAGTTACACTAATGAAAATTAACATTTATTCTCACCATTTACACACCAATTCACGTAAATACAACTAAAACTAAGGAAATTATAACATTCATTCCCACAGTTTGAGCCGAGAAAGATTAACAATCATTCCTACAATTTACACCAATGAAGATTAACATTCATTCCCGCATTTTACACTAATGAAAATTAACATCCACTCCCACAATTGACACATGAATCCACGTATTTACAGCTAAAACTAAGGAAATTATAACATTCATTTCCACAATTTACACAAAGGAAAATTAACATTGATTCCCACAATTTACACTAATGAAAACTAACATTCATTTCCACAACTTACACATATGTCCACGTAAATATATCCCAAACTAATGAAGATGTAGCATTCATTTGCACAGTTTACACATGATTTCACGTAAATACATCCAAATATAAAAAACATAAAACATTCATCCCACAGTTTATACTAAAGAAAATGAACATTCATTCCCACATTTCACACTAATGAAAACTAACATCGATTCCCACAATTTACACTAATGAAAACTAACATTCATTTCCGCAATTTACACATAGGTCCATGAAATATATGCCAAACTAATGACGATGTAACATTGATTCGCACAAATTACACATGATTTCACGTAAATACATCCAAATGAAAAAAACATAAAACATTCATTCCCACAGTTTACACTAAAGAAAATTAACATTCATTCCCACCATTTACACTTATGAAAATTAACATTGATTCCCACAATTTACACTAATGAAAAATAACATCCATTCCCACAATTTACACTCGAATCCACGTTAATACGTATAAAACTTAGTGAAATACACCATTATTCACTTGTTTTCAGTGATATAAAAGTTCATTCTCATAATTAACACACGAACCCACAAAAATACATCCAAAACTAAGGAACATATAACATTGATTCTCCCCAATTTTCACTAAAGAAATTTAACATTCATTCCCACCATTTACACTAATGAAAATTACCATTGATTCCCACAATTTACAAAAATGAAAACTAACATTCATTTCCACAATTTACACATAGGTCCACGTAAATATATCCCAAACTAATCAGGATGTAACATTCATTCGCACAATTTACACATGATTTCACGCTACTAAATCTAAAACTTAGTGAAAGACACGATTATTCACTTGCTCTCAGTGATATAAAAGTTCATTCTAATAATTTACACACGAATCCACGTAAATACATCAAAAACTAAAGAACATATAACATTCATTCCCCCCAAAATTCACTAAAGAAATTTAACATTCATTCCCAAAATTTTCAATAATGAAATTTTACATTCATTTCCACAATTTACACTTAAATGAACGTAAATATACCCAAACTAATGACGATATAACATTCATTTGCGCACTTTACACATTATTGACTAATGAACATATAACATTCATTCCCACAATTTAAATTAAAGAAAATTAACATTGATTCCCAAAAGTTACACTAATGAAAACTAACATTCATTTCCACAACTTACACATAGGTCCATGAAATATATGCCAAACTAATGACGATGTAACATTGATTCGCACAAATTACACATGATTTCACGTAAATACATCCAAATGAAAAAAACATAAAACATTCATTCCCACAGTTTACATTAAAGAAAATTAACATTCATTCCCACCATTTACACTTATGAAAATTAACATTGATTCCCACAATTTACACTAATGAAAAATAACATCCATTCCCACAATTTACACTCGAATCCACGTTAATACGTCTAAAACTTAGTGAAATACACCATTATTCACTTGTTTTCAGTAATATAAAAGTTCATTCTCATAATTAACACAGGAATCCACGTAAAAGCATCCAAAACTAAGGAACATATAACATTCATTCCCCCAATTTTCACTAAAGAAATTAACATCGATTCCCATTCATTTCCACAATTTAAGCCGAGAAATATTAACAGTCATTCCCACAATTTACACTAATGAAGGTTATCATTCATTCCCACATTTTACACTAATGAAAATTAACATCTATTCCCACAATTCACACTCGAATCCACGTTATTACAACCAAAACCTAGTGAAAACAGTTTTAGTCACTTTTTTTAAGTGATATTAACATACATTCCCACAATTTATACAATAATGCACGTAATTACAGCTAAAACTAAGGGAAATTATAACATTCGTTCCAAAAGTTTAAACCAAGGAAGATTAACATTCATTGCCACAATTTATCAATGAAACCACTTTGATACATCTAAATTTAGTAAAAACGCCTTTATTTACTTGCTCGGAGATACTAACATTCATTCCCACAATGGGCACATGTTTCAATGCTAATAAATCTAAAACTTTGTGAAATACACAATTATTCACTTGTTTTCAGTGATATTAACATTCATTCCCACAATTTACCCTAACGAAAAGTAACATTCATTCCCACAATTTACACTAATGAAAATTATCATCCTTCCAACAATTTACACTCGAATCCACGTTAATACATCTAAAACTTAGTGAAAATAGTTTTAGTCATTTTTTTTTAATGATATTAACATCCATTCCCACAATTTACACTCGAATCCACGTTGTTACATCTAAAACTTAGTGAAATACACGATTATGCACTTGTTTTCAGTGATACAAAGTTCATTCCCATAATTTACACACGATTCCACGTAAATACATCCAAAACTAATGAACATATAACATTCATTCCAACAATCTAGACAAAAAAAACTTAACATTGATTCCGACACTTTGCACTAGTGAAATTTTACATTCATTTCCACAATTTACACGTAAATGAACGTAAATATATCCCCAACTGATGACGATATAACATACATTTGCGCATTATACACCTTATTGACTAATGAGCATATAACATTCATTCCCACAATTTACACTGACGAAAAGTAACATTCATTCCCTTAATTTACACTAATGAAAATTAACATCCATTTCAACAATTTACACTCAAGTCCACATTAATACACATAAAACTTAGTGCAGATAGATTTAGCCACTTTTTCCAACGATATTAACATTCATTCTCGTGATTTACAAATGAAACAACGTAAATACATCCCAAACTAATGAACATATAACATCAATTTCCTCAAGTTAAACTAAAAAAAATTAACATTCATTCGCACAATTTACACTAATGAAAATTAACATTCATTTCCACAATTTAAACAAATGTCCACGTAAACATATCCCAAACTAATGAGGATGTAACTTTCTTTCGCACAATTTACACATGATTTCACGCTACTAAATCTAAAACTTAGTGAAATACACGATTATTCACTTGTTTTGAGTGATATAAAAGTTGATTCTGATAATTTACACAAGAATCCACGTAAATACATCCAAAACTAAGGAACATATAACATTCATTCCCCCCAATTTTCTCTAAAAAAAATTAACATTCATTCCCACAATTCACACTAATGAAAAATAACATCCATTCCAACAATTTACACTCGATTCCACGCTAATAAATCTAAAACTTAGTGAAATACACGATTATCCACTCGTTTTCAGTGATTTTAACATTCATTCTCGTAGTTTACACATGAAACCACATAAATACATCTCAAACGAATGAACATATAAAATCAATTCCCACCATTTAAAGTAAAGAAAAGTAACATTCATTTCCACAATTTACACAAAGGAAAATTAACATTGATTCCCCCAATTTCCACCAATGAAGACTAACATTCATTTCCATAATTTACACATATGTACACGTAAATGGATCCCAAACGAATGAAGATGTAACATTCATTCGCACAATTTACACATGATTTCACGTAAATACATCCAAATATAAAAAACATAAAACATTCATCCCGGAGTTTACACTAAAGAAAATGAACATTCTTTGCCTTATTTTATACTAATGAAAATTAACATTGATTCCCACAATTTACACTAATGAAAACTAACATTCATTTCCACAATTTACACATAGGTCCACGTAAGTATATCCCAAAGTAATGAGTATGCAACATTCATTCCCACAATTTACACATGATTTCACGCTACTAAATCTAAAACTTAGTGAATTACACGATTATTCACTTGTTTTCAGTGATATAAAAGTTTATTCTCATAATTTAAACACGAATCCACGTACATACATCCAAAACGAAGGAACATATAACATTCATTCCCCCAAATTTTCACTAAAGAAAAGTAACATTCATTCGCACAATTTCACTAATGAAATTTTACACTCATTCCACAATTTACACGTAAATGAACGTAAATATATTCCAAACTAATGACGATATAACATTAATTTGCGCAATTTACACATTATTGACTAATGAACATATAAGATTCATTCCCACAATTTCAATGAAAGAAAATTAACATTCATTCCCAAAATTTACACTAATGAAGATTAACATTTATTCTCATCATTTACAGACCAATTCACGTAATTACAGTGAAAACTATAGAAATTATAACATTCATTCCCACAGTTTGAACCGAGAAAGATTAACAGTCATTCCCACAATTTACATTTCCCCAATTTACACATATGTCGACGTAAATATATCCCAAACTAATGAAGATGTAACATTCATTCGCACAATTTACACATGATTCCACGTAAATACATCCGAATATAAAAAAAAAACATTCGTCCCACAGTTTACACTAAAGAAAATGAACATTCATTCCCACATTTTACACTAATAAAAATTAACATTGATTCCCACAATTTACACTAATGAAAACTAACATTCATTTCCACAATTTACACATAGGTCCACGTAAAAATATCCCAAACTAATGAAGATGTACCTTTCATTCGCACAATTTACACATGATTTCACGTAAATACATCCCAAAAAAAAAACATTCATTCCCACAGTTTACACTAAAAAAAATTAACATTCATTCCCACAATTTATACTAATGAAAATTAACATTGATTCCCACAATTTACACTAATGAAAACCAACATTCATTTCCACAATTTACACATAGGTCCACGCAAATATATCCCAAACTAATGAGGATGTAAGATTCATTCCCACAATTTACACATGATTTCACGCTACTAAATCTAGAACTTAGTGAAATACACGATTATTCACTTGTTTTCAATGATATAAGAGTTCATTCTCATAGTTTACACACGAAACCACGTAAATACATCCAAAATTAATAAACATATAACATTCATTCCCACAATCTACACAAAAAAATTAACATTGATTCCCACGATTTACAATTATGGAAACTAACATTCTTTCCACAATTTACACATATGTCCACGTAAATATATCCCAAACTTATGAGGATGTAACATTCATTCGAACAAATTACACATGATTTCACGTAAATACATCCGAATATAAAAAAAAACATTCATTCCCACAGTTTACACTAAAGAAAATTAACATTCATTCCAACACTTTTCACTAATGAAATTTTACATTCATTTCCACAATTTACACGTAAATGAACAGAAATATATTCCAAACTAATGACGATATAACATTCATTTGTGCAATTTATACATTATTGACTAATGAACATATAACCTTCATTCCCACAATTTAAATTAAAGAAAATTAATATTCAGTCCCAAGTTTTACACTAATGAAAATTAACATTTATTCTCATTATTTACACACCAATTCAGGTAAATACAGCGAAAACTAAGGAAATTATCACATTCATTCCCACAGTTTGAGCCAAGAAATATTAACAGTCATTGCCACAATTTACACTCGAATCCACGTTAATACATCTAAAACCTAGTGAAAACAGTTTTCGTCACTTTTTTAAGTGATATTAACATTCATTCCCACAATTTCCACCTGAATCCACGTATTTACAGCTAAAACTAAGGAAATTATAACATTCATTTCCACAATTTACACAAAGGAAAATTAACATTGATTCCCACAATTTACACTAATGAAAACTAACATTCATTTCCACAGTTTACACATATGTCCACGTAAATATATCCCAAACTAATGAAGATGTAACATTCATTTGCACAATTTACATATGATTTCACGTAAATACATCCAAAAATAAAAAACATAAATCATTCATCCCACAGTTTACACTAAAGAAAATGAACATTCATTGCCACTTTTTACACTAATGAAAATTAACATTGACTCCCACAGTTTACACTAATGAAAACTAACATTCATTTCCACAATTTACACATAGGTCCACGTAAATATATCCCAAACTAATGAGGATGTAATATTCATTCGCAGGTTTTACACATGATTTCACGCTACTAAATCTAGAACTTAGCGAAATACACGATTATTCACTTGTTTTCAGTGATATAAGAGTTCATTCTCATAGTTTACACACGAATCCACGAAAATACATCCAAAACTAATAATCATATAACATTCATTCCCCCAATCTACACAAAAAATTTAAAATTGATTCCCACGATTTACAATAATGAAAACTAACATTCATTTCCACAATTTACACATATGTCCACGTAAATATATCCCAGACTAATGAAGATGTAACATTCATTCGCACAATTTACACATGACTTCACGTAACTACATCCAAATATAAAAAACATAAAACGTTCATCCCACAGTTTACACTAAAGAAAATTAACATTCATTGCCACATTTTACACTCGAATCCACGTTAATACATCTAAAACGTAGTGAAAATAGTTTTAGTCACTTTTTTCAATGATATTAACATTCATTCCCACAACTTTCAGGTTAATGCACGTAATTGCAGCTAAAACTAAGGAAATTGTAACACTCGTTCCAAAGGTTAAAGCAAGGAAGATTAGAATTCATTGCCACAATTTATCAATGAATTCACGTTGATACATCTAAATTTAGTAAAAACGCCTTTAGTCACTTGTTCAGAGATATTAACATTCATTCCCACAATGTACACATGATTCCACGCTAATAAATCTAAAACTTAGCGAAATACACGATTATCCACTCGTTTTACACAATTTACACTAATGAAAATTAACATTGATTCCCACAATTTACACTAATGAAAACTAATATTCATTTCCACAATTTACACATAGGTCCACGTAAATATATCCCAAACTAAGGAGGATGTAACATTCATTCGCACAATTTACACATGATTTCACGCTACTAAATCTAAAACTTAGTGAAATACACGATTATTCACTTCTTTTCAGTGATATAAAAGTTCATTCTCATAATTTACAAACAAATCCACGTAAATACATCCAAAACTAATGAACATATAACATTCATTCCCTCTAATTTTCACTAAGGAAAATTAACATTCATGCCCACAATTCACACTAACGAAAATTAACATCCATTCCAACAATTTACACTCGAATCTACGTTAATACATCTAAAACTTAGTGAAAATAGTTTTAGTCACTTTTTTCAATGATATTAACATTCATTCCCACAATTTCCACTAATTAAGATGAACATCCATTCCCACAGTTTACACATGAATCCACGGATTTACAGGTAAAACTAAGAAAATTATAACATTCGTTCCAAAAAGTTAAACCAAGGAAGATTAACATTCGTTGCCACAATTTATCCATGAAACAACGTTGATACATCTAAATTTAGTAAAAACGCCATTAGTTACTTGCTCGGAGATATTAACATTCATTGCCACAATGTGCACATGTTTCCACGCTAATATATCTAAAACTTAGTGAAATACACGATTATGCACCTGTTTTCAGTGATATTAACATTCATTCCCACAGTTTAAACATGAATCCACATGAATACATCCAAAACTAAGGAACATGTAACGTTCATTCCCACAATTTACACTAAAAAAAACTATCATTCATTCCCACAATTTACACTAATGAAAATTAACATCAAATCCAACGATTTACGCTCGAATCCACGTTAATACATCTAAAGCTTGGTGAAAACAGTTTTAGTCACTTTTTCAGTGATATTAACATTCATTCCCACAATTTACACATTAATGCACGTAATTACAGCTAAAACTAAGGAAATTATAACATTCATTCCCACATTTTTCGCAAAGAAGGGTTAACATTTTCTCCCACAAGTTACACTGAAATCCACGTTAATACATCTAAAACTTAGTGAAAATAGTTTTAGTCACTTTTTTCAATGATATTAAGATTCCTTCCCACAATTTACACATGAATCCACGTAATTAGAGCTAAAACTAAGGAGATTATAACATTTATTCCCACAGTTTAAATCAAAGAAAATTTACTTTCATTCGCACAATTTACAGAAGAAATAACGTTAATACATCTAAAGCTTACTGAAATACATGATTGTTAACTTCTTTTCAATGATATTAACATTCATTCTCATGGTTTTACACATGATTCTACGTAAATACTTGCAAAACTAAAGAACATATAACATTCATTCCCACAATTTACAATAAAGAAAATTAACACTCATTCCCACAATTTACACTAATGAAACTTAACATTTATTTTCACCATTTACACACCGATTCACCGAAATACAGCTAAAACTAAGGAAATTATAACATTCATTCCCACAATTTACACTGACGAAAAGTAACATTCATTCCCTTAATTTACACTAATGAAAATTAACATCCATTTCAACAATTTACACTCAAGTCCACATTAATATATCTAAAACTTAGTGCAAATAGTTTTAGTCACTTTTTCCAACGATATTAACATTCATTCTCATAATTTACAAATGAAACAACGTAAACGCATCCCAAACTAATGAACATATAACATCAATTTCCACAATTTAAACTAAAGAAAATTAGCATTCATTCGCACAATTTACACATTAATCCACGTATTTACAGCTAAAACTAAGGAAATTATAACATTCATTTCCACAATTTACACAAAGGAAAATTAACATTGATTCCCACAATTTACACTAATGAAAACTAACATTCATTTCCATAATTTACACATATGTCCACGTAAATATATCCCAAACTAATGAAGATGTAACATTCATTTGCACAATTTACACATGATTTCACGTAAATACATCCAAATATAAAAAACATAAAACATTCATCCCACAGTTTACACTAAAGAAATTGAACATTCATTGCCACTTTTTACACTAATGAAAATTAACATTGATTCCCACAATTTGCACTAATGAAAACTAACATTCATTTCCACAATTTACACATAGGTCCACGTAAATATATCCCAAACTAATGAGGATGTAATATTCACTCGCGCAATTTACACATGATTTCACGCTACTAAATCTAGAACTTAGTCAAATACACGATCATTCACTTGTTTTCAGTGATGTAAGAGTTCATTCTCATAGTTTACACACGAATCCACGTAAATACATCTTAAACTAATAAACATATAACATTCATTCCCACAATCTACACAAAAAAGTTAACATTGATTCCCACGATTTACAATAATGAAAACTAACATTCATTTCCCTAATTTACACATAAATCCACGTAAATATATCCCAAACTAATGAAGATGTAACATTCATTCGCACAATTTACACATGATTTGACGTAAATACACCCAAATATAAAAAACATAAAACATTCATCCCACAGTTTACACTAAAGAAAATGAACATTCATTGCCACCTTTTACACTAATGAAAATTAACATTGATTCCCACAATTTACACTAATGAAAACTAACATTCATTTCCACAATTTACACATAGGTCCACGTAAATATATCCCAAACTAGTGAGGATGTAATATTCACTCGCGCAATTTACAGATGATTTCACGCTACTAAATCTAGAACTTAGTGAAATACACGATTATTCACTTGTTTTCAGTGATGTAAGAGTTCATTCTCATAGTTTACACACGAATCCACGTAAATACATCCTAAACTAATAAACATATAACATTCATTCCCCCCAATTTTCACTAAAAAAAATTAACATTCATTCAACACTTTTCACTAATGAAATTTTACATTCATTTCCACAATTTACAATAAAGAAAATTAACATTCATTCCCACAATTTACACATGATTTCACGTAAATACATCCGAATATAAAAAAAAACATTCCTTCCCACAGTTTACACTAAAGAAAATTAACATTCATTTCCACAATTTACACAAAGGAAAATGAACATTCATTCCCACAATTTACACTAATAAAAACCAACATTCATTTCCACAATTTACACATATGTCCACGTAATTATATCCCAAACTACTGAAGATGTAACATTCATTTGCACAATTTACACATGATTTCACGTAAATACATCCAAATATAAAAAACATAAAACATTCATCCCACAGTTTACACTAAAGAAAATGAACATTCATTGCCATTTTTCACACTAATGAAAATTAACATTGACTCCCACAGTTTACACTAATGAAATCTAACATTCATTCCACAATTTACACATAGGTCCACGTAAAAATATCCCAAACTAATGAGGATGTAACAATCATTCGCACTATTTGCACATGTTTTCACGCTACTAAATCTAAAACTTAGTGAAATACACGATTATTCACTTGTTTTCAGTGGTATAAAAGTTCCTTCTCATAATTTACACACGAATCCACGTAAATATATCCAAAACTAAGGAATATATAACATTCATTCCCCCCAATTTTCACTAAAGAAAATTAATATTCATTCCCACAATTTACACCAAAGAAGATTAAGATTCATTCCCGCATTTGCACCAATGAAAATTAACAATCGTTTCCAAAATTTACACATAAATCCACGCAAATATATCCCAAACTAATGACGATATAACATTCATTCGCCCAATTTATACATTATTCCACGTTAATAAATCTAAAACTTAGTGAAAAAACGATTATTCACTTGTTTTCAGTGATATTAACATTTATTCTCACAATTTACGGTAACGAAAAGTAACATTCCTTCCCACAATTTACACTAATGAAAATTAACATCCATTCCAACAATTTACACTCGAATCCACGTTAATACATCTAAAACTTAGTGAAAATAGTTTTAGTCACTTTTTTCAATGATATTAACATTCATTCCCACAATTTTTAGGTTAATGCACGTAATTGCAGCTAAAACTAAGGAAGTTGTAACACTCGTTCCAAAGGTTAAAGCAAGGAAGATTAAAATTCATTGCCACAATTTATCAACGAATTCACGTTGATACATCTAACTTTAGTAAAAACGCCTTTAGTCACTTGTTCAGAGATATTAACATTCATTCCCACAATGTACACATGACTCCACGCTAATAAATCTAAAACTTAGCGAAATACACGATTATCCACTCGCTTTACACAATTTACACTAATGAAAATTAACATTGATTCCCACAATTTACACTAATGAAAACTAACATTCATTTCCACAATTTACACATAGGTCCACGTAAATATACCCCAAACTAATGAGGATGTAACATTCTTCCGCACAATTTACACATGATTTCACGCTACTAAATCTAGAACTTAGTGAAATACACGATTATTCACTTGTTTTCAGTGATATAAAAGTTCATTCTCATAATTAACAAACGAATCCACGTAAATACATTCAAAATTAATGAACATATAACATTCATTCCCCCCAATTTTCACTAAAGAAAATTAACATTCATGCCCACAATTCACACTAATGAAAATTAACATCCATTCCAACAATTTACACTCGAATCCACGTTAATACATCTAAAACTTAGTGAAAATAGTTTTAGTCACTTTTTTCAATGATATTAACATTCATTCCCACAATTTCCACTAATTAAGATGAACATCCATTCCCACAGTTTACACATGAATTCCCATGAATACAAATAAAACTTAGTGAAATACACAAGTATTCACTTGTTTTCAGTGGTATTAACATTCATTCCCACAAATTACACATCAATTCTCGTAAATACAGGTAAAACTAAGGAAAGTATAACATTTGATCCCACATTTTTCACAAAGGAAGGTTAACATTTATTCCCAGAAGTTACACTCGAATCGACTTTAATACATCTAAAACCTAGTGAAAACAGTTTTAGTTACTTATCAAAGACATTAAGATTCATTCGCACAATTTACACATGAATCCACGTAATTACAGCTAAAACTAAGGTAATTATAGCATTCATTCCCACAGTTTAAATCAAGTAAGATTTACTTTCTTTCCCACAATTTACACAAGAAATAACGTTAAAACATCTAAAGCTTACTGAAATACACGATAATTAGCTTCGTTTCAATGATATCAACATTCATTCTCATAGTTTTACACATGATTCTACGTAAATACTTCCAAAATTAAAGAACATGTAACATTCATTCCCACAATTTACAATAAAGAAAATTAACATTCATTCCCACAATTTACACTAATGAAAATTAACATTTATTCTCACCATTTACACACCAATTCACGTAAATACACCAATAGGTAGAGAATTTATAACATTCATTCCCACAGTCAAAGCCGAGAAAGATTAACAGTCATTCCCACAATTTACACTAATGAAGATTAACGTTCATTCCCACATTTTACACTAATGAAAACTAACATCCATTCCCACAATTTACACTCGAATCGACGTTAATACATCTAAAACTTAGTGAAAACAGATTTAGTTACTTTTTCAAAGACATTAAGATTCATTCCCATAATTTACACATAAATCAAGGTAATTACAGCTAAAACTAAGGTAATTATAACATTCACTCCCACAGTTTAAATCAACGAAGATTTACTTTCATTCCCACAATTTACAGAAGAAAAAACGTTAAATCATCTAAAGCTTACTGAAATACACGATTATTGGCTTCTTTTCAATGATATTAACATTCATTCTCATAGTTTTACACACGATTCTAGGGAATTACTTCCAAAACTAAAGAACATGTAACACTCATTCCCACAATTTACAATAAATCAAATTAACATTCATTCCCACAATTTACACTAATGAAAATTAACATTTAATCTCACCATTTACACACCAATTCAAGTAAATACACCTAAAACTAGAGAAATTTTAACATTCATTCCCACAGTTAAAGCCGAGAAAGATTAACAGTCATTCCCACAATTTACACTAATGAAGATTAACATTCATTCCCAAATTTTACACTAATGAAAATTAACATCCATTCCCGCAATTTACACTCCAATCCACGTTGATACATCTAAAACTTAGTGAAAACAGGTTTAGTCACTTTTTTAAGTGATATTAACATTCATTCCCACAATGTGCACAATAATGCACATAATTACAGCTTAAACTATAAAAATTATAACATTCGTTCCAAAAGGTTAAACCAAGGAAGATTAACATTCATTGGCACAATTTATCCATGAAACCACGTTGATACATGTAAATTTAGAAAAAACGCCTTTAGTTACTTGCTCGGAGATACTAATTTTCAATCCCACAATGTGCACATGTTTCAATGCTAATATATCTAAAACTTTGTAAAATACACGATTATGCACATGTTTTCAGTGATATTAACATTCATTCCCACAGTTTACACATGGAATCCACATGAATACATCCAAAACTAATGAACATGTAACATCCATTCCCACAATTTACACTAAAGAAAATTATCACTCATTCCCACAATCTACATTAATGAAAATTAACATTTATTCTCATCATTTACACACCAATTCACGTAAATACACCAATAAATAGAGAAATTATAACATTCATTCCCACAGTTAAAGCCGAGAAAGATTAACAGTCATTCCCAAAATTTACACTAATGAAGATTAACATTCATTCCCACATTTTACACTAATGAAAAT
This sequence comes from Sanderia malayensis, assembly GCA_013076295.1. Classification (NCBI taxonomy): domain Eukaryota; kingdom Metazoa; phylum Cnidaria; class Scyphozoa; order Semaeostomeae; family Pelagiidae; genus Sanderia; species Sanderia malayensis. The sequence goes on along the minus strand of RQOL01000491.1, from coordinate 1,837 downwards.
TAACATCCATTCCCACAATTTACACTCGAATCGACGTTAATACATCTAAAACTTAGTGAAAACAGGTTTAGTTACTTTTTCAAAGACATTAACATTCATTCCCACAATTTACACATTAATCCACGTAACTAAAGCTAAGGACATTATAGCATTCATTCCCACAGTTCAAACCAAGGAAGATTTACTTTCATTCCCACAATTTACACAAGAAATAACGTTAGAACATCTAAAGCTTAGTGAAATACACGATTATTCACCTTTTTCAGTGATATTAACCTTCATTCACACAATTTACACATGAATCCACGTATTTACAGCCAAAACTAAGGAAATTATAACATTCATTCCCACAATCTACGCAAAAAAAAATTAACATTGATTCCCACAATTTACACTAATGAAAACTAACATTCATTTCCACAATTTACACATAGGTCCACGGAAATATATCCCAAACTAATGAGGATGTAACATTCATTCGCACAAGTTACACATGATTTCAAGCTACTAAATCTAAAACTTAGTGAAATACAGGATTATTCACTTGTTTTCAGTGATATAAAAGTTCATTCTCATAATTTACAAACGAATCCGGGTAAATACATCCAAAACTTAGGAACAAGTAACACTCATTCCCACCAATTTTCACTAAAGAAAAGTAACATTCGTTCCAACAATTTACACTAATGAAAATTAACATCCATTCCATCAATTTACACTCGAATCCACGTTAATGCATCTAAAACTTAGTGAAAATTGTTTTAGTCACTTTTTTCAATCATCTTAACATTCATTCCCACAATTTACACATTAATGCACACATGTACTAAACGCTACTAAATCTAGAACCCAGTAAAATACACGAATATTCACTTGTTTTGAGTGATATAAAAGTTCATTCTCATAATTTACACACGAATCCACGTAAATACATCCAAAACTAATGAACATCTAACATTCATTCCCACAATCTACGCAAAAAAAATTAACATTCATTCCCACAATTTACACTATTGAAAACTAACATTCATTTCAACAACTTACACATTGGTCCACGCAAATATATCCCAAACTAATAAGGATGTAACATTCATTCCCACTATTTGCACATGATTTCACGCTACTAAATCTAAAACTTAGTGAAATACACGATTATTCACTTGTTTTCAGTGATATAAAAGTTCATTCCCACAATTTACACATTAATGCACGTAATTGCGGCTAAAACTAAGGAAATTATAAGATTCGTTCCAGAAAGTTAAACCAAGGAAGATTAAAATTCATTGCCACAATTTATCCATGAATACACGTTGATTCATCTAATATTAGTAAAAACACCTTTAGTTAGTTGTTCACAGAAACTAACATTCATTCCCACAATTTACACATGATTCCACGGTACTAAATCTAAAACTTTGTGAAATAAACAATTATTCATTTGTTTTCAGTGTTATTAACATTCATTCCCATAATTTACACATTAATCGACGTAAATACATCCAAAACTAATGAACATATATAACATTAATTCCCACAATATACACTAAGGAAAAATAACATTCATTTCAACAATTTAGAATGATGAAACTTAACATTGATTCCCACAGATTCATCAAAGGAAGGATTACTGTCATTCCCACATTTTACAAACGATTCCATGTTATTACATCTGAATCCTAGTGAAAAATGGTAATATTTAAAGAAGGTTATTATTTATTCCCACTATCTACACTCGAATCCTCGTTAATACATCTAAAATTTAGTGAAAACAGTTTTAGTTACTTATCAAAGACATTAAGATTCATTCGCACAATTTACACATGAATCCACGTAATTA
>RQOL01000490.1:0-145757 GCA_013076295.1 Sanderia malayensis | reverse complement strand
CTGGACCTCTGTATTTTCCGGTAATGTGACAATGATCTCTGACTTTTTGTCTATCATTATCATTGAATAGTTGATTGCAACAATAGCAATGCATAGTCTCAGCATGTTCCGCATTTTCTTCCGGTGTTAATCTAATCATTGGCATGGTTTTCTTGAATACTGTTCGTATTTCTTCATTTAGCTTATCTAAACTATTCATAAACACCTCCATGCAATCTTCTCCGGTATAACATTCCAATGGTCATTGCCATCTATCATCGATTGACGTGGCGTAAATACAATAACTGATTGGTTTGTGTTCTTGATAAGCAGCTCCCTTGTTTGAACTTTCCAAAATAGATTCAGTATCTGCATATATGATGAATGGTAGCATGCATTGGTTCTTAAAATGTTCAAACTTTAATTCTCCGTCTTTGGGATATTCAACACCTTGGAAGATTTTGATTTTCTGACATAATGTTTTATGTTTATCTAGATTTTCTTGACTTGTGCATGACGACAGGCATAGCGGACAGTAAAAACGCTTTCCATGATGTTTATGACCATCGCGACTGGCCAACAAACGACTCATACTCTTTATCCAACAGTAGTGATTCTCATCATCATCATTAATTTTAGTAGCAAATCCACATGTTTTCAAGTTCTTTTTTTCGCTATTCTTACTGGTATAATTTCACCATCTTCATTTAAATAGATGTTGATTGAAATGTTGTTGTTTATTTCGAATCTATCAATCATCTTTTTATCTTGCACTTTTACTGGATATTTCAATCCCTCACAGTTAAGCTCATTCAAGTACTGTTGATACTTTGTGACTCTTTGTGGATGTTTTGATTGTGGATGTAGTGCAGATAGAATTGCTCAGATGAAGCATTTATCATCATCGTTTTGCACGTTAATGACTGCTTTTTTGTTTTTGATGTTGGCGGGTAGCTGCAAATATTTTTTACGTTTGATTCATAGTTGAACATCTTCACTAGCAGTTTGATATACTTTGTAAATATCCAGCCGCTTCCATTTTCTGTAAATTCATCTATGTCATTTTTTAACTTTCTAATGGCGTCGTCTATTTGGTCTTCAAGCTCTTCGATATCTTCAATCTCTGATCGCAGCAGTGAGTAGATAGCAGATCTGAATACTGGCGGTGGATCTGATATGATATCCCCGATCGGTTTATGAAATTCTACTTCGAGAACAATATAATACTTTATCCCTTGCTTATGTATAAATATCTCACTCATAAGTTCGCGAAAGGTGTGCTGCTTGATCTTTTTCATATTTTCAATATCCTCTTCCTTAGTATATATTTTAAATGCTTTATCATCTACCTTCTTAAATGCTTTATCATCTTTCCTACCTTCGCCAACTAATTTGGCTGGTGATTGCACATTATGAGTTGTTCGCTTATGCGCCATTAGATTCGCCATTCTATTGAATACTTTCCCACATTGATAGCAAGAGATTTTTCTTTTCTTGCTATTATTAGCAGCTGCGCTTTCTTCGTGTGAACTCTTCATGACTAGATCGTGATTTGGAGTGATTTTATTTCGAGGATGATTTATATACATAAATCAACCAATCAGATTGTAGAGATTTCTGCTTCTGGAAACTTCTTTATGACGTCATAGAACTTTCTAGAACTTTTCCGAGGGACTTTCCCTACTTCTAGAAACTTCTGAAAAGTCCCTGTGATCTGATTGGTTGATAGCCCTTGGAAACTTCTAGAAGTTTTTGCTTTCTCATGGCAGAGGTTTGACGCGTACATTCGAACATCGCATTCGAAAGTTTCTGATTGGTTCTTTGAATTCAATCTCGAGCCGAGAACGTGAATTTGCCAGTTCCTCAATATTTTTGTGTAAGTCCCTGTGATCTGATTGGTTGATAGCTCCTGGAAACTTCTGGAAGCTTCTACTTCTGGAAACTACTGGGACATCTTTAGACTTATATAAAAGGATAGTCGAGTAGATTTCATTTAACTATAAATCGTTGAAGAAGAAAGAAGTAATTAGTCAAGATGTATCATTTTGAATCAAAAATCTCATTAGATGATATTGAAGAAACTGATGAGGTGGAAATTCTTTTTACATCATTTTGTAATGAGGGTTTACCGTTTTCCCCGATGTATCATACAAATGTGTATTATGAAGCATTAGTTCAATTCATCAGAGGCGATCAACGTACATATACAGCAAAGCCTCTAAAAAATGGTGCGTGGGATATGTTTCGCAAAGAACAAGAAGGACACTGGGAGAATGCAGATAAGCATGAAATAGATGGAGATGCGTCAAATTTTGAATCTGGGTTAACACTTGTCTACCTGTTTAAAAACTTGTTGGATATGTTATATGGTTACTATCCTCCATTTTTAACGATTGAAGAAAAATCTTCAATTCTTCTCAGTCTAGATGAGGGAAAAAAAGAAATCATTTTCAATCTATATGGGGTGATAGATGATAGGCTGGACAGATGCATCTTATATCGCTATACTCCTGGATTGTACACTGATGAAATTCCTACGTTAACGATCTGTGGTGATTGTGGCCGAGAATGGGATGGTTTCGCCCAGTGTGATTGCTATGGCATAATTTTCCGAAATGCTGAGACGGAAGATTCAGAAGATGAAAAAATGTCTATATCAGAAGAAGATCCAGAAGATGAAACAATGCCTATATCAGAAGAAAGAAGAAGATTCCCAAGATGAAAAACGTCTATATCAAAAGATGACAAAATGTCTACACATACTGCATGCTGCACATGTTGTGCTTAAAATTGTTATAAAATAAAGTTAGTATGATGAAAAATTTACTTCATATGTTACGTTTAAAATTGTTATAAAATAAAGTTAGTATGATGGAAATTTATGGCTCATTTTTCTAAATTCTACTAATATATAAATTGTAAAAACTTTCTAGATCATTCCAGATTCTAGAAGTTTCTGATTTCTCATGACAGAGATTTGACGCGTTCATTCGAACGTCGCATTCGAAAGTTTCTGATTGGTTCTTTGAATTCAATCTCGAGCCGAGAACGTGAATTTGCCAGTTCTTCGATATTTTTGTGTTTTCTTGCGATTTATTTAACAAATTCTTATCATCTTATAAGTGCATGGAAAATTTGAAATAATTCATTCAATATAACCAAGAGATTTTCTTTTTATTGGTGTAAAAATCTTTTTCATAAACAAAACCGTTTTTTAGTTATTAAGCTTTTTATGGGTTTTTTATCAGCTTTGGTGATGTTTTGCAACTTCAAACTAACTTTCCACAACCTTCCCGTTATCTTTTTTGATTATTTTTTACTGTTCATGCTCTTTTCAATTCTCGAAGACTCTCGCGCATGCTCGATCTTAACACTAAAATAAAAATTTTACTGCGCATGCGTGCGCCAGGACGCCCACCCCATCTCCTACTTGAGGGGAAAGAATCGTTCAAAAAATCAATGTTTGATGAGTTGAAGAATGGAAGTCTAACTCAAACAATCAAATCCAATGTCGGAAATCTGTATGATGAATTATCACATACAAACCTCTCTACATCCGTATATTTGCTACAGATATTGAACAGGATTTCGAAATCAGAGAAGGTCACGAAGAAGCAAATGCACGACAAGATATCGTCCACGATGAGATACGTCACTACCTGAATTCCAGATACGTCGGTCCGCATCAGGCAATGTACAAACTCATGCAATACGAGATGCAAAGAAGATGGCATTGAGAGGTGCTAAGAAAGCTGCAAAAGGTGGAGCAATCCTTGCAGCTGGATATGGTTTAGACACAGCTATGAGGAAAATGCAAGGCGGCCAAAAGCAGAGGATGCGAAGGAAGCTGGTTTGAAAGAAGCATATGAAAGGTAGACAAAGTGGGACTAGATCTATAAAAATAGCAAGAGTAAGAACCTAACATTTTTAAATGAACAAAATTGAAAGAAATAGATGAACAAATCTCAGACAAAAAGCTCATTTCCAATAAGAGGTTCGTGGAGATAGGAGCTCGAGAATAATTCATAATGAATCGAGTATACAGAATTAATGTTGATGAAGTAGAAAGAAAGATGTTGCATTCTATTTTAAAGTCAGAAGGTGAAGTTGAATGTATAAACATGACAAATTTAGAGGATGCTTATGTATATCTAAGAACGATAAGAGAGGTTGTGCTTGGTAGAAATTACATTACTCGATTTACAATCGACACTGACATGGTAAAAGAAACACATGAATTTATTTTAACCCCTAATTCTCTTAGTGCGCTGTTTCTTTCTACTCTATCTCTTGCGCTTGCCCATCTTTATTTATGAGGTAAATGCATTGTTTTTATAAGAAATTTAAGACGAAAAAGCTGTTTAATGAATGCGTGCATTGCCCTCTGACATTGTGCCATTTTCATTATTGTAATGATGCAGATTCCTTATATAGACCCATGCATACAAATAAAAACATGCATTTACATGAGGATATCATTTTGTGTAATTTCAACATCTCCCCATTCTCTAAGAACACAATCATATTTAAAGTAAACAATCCACCCATAAACTACTAATGTTGTATTGTTTCTTTGCGTGATGATAGATAATTTGCTTCTCTTACCGGCAGTCAACGAAGCATGCAGCAGAATTACCAAGATGCCATGACCATTGTCAGAAAACACGGCAAGCCAGACATATTCCTGACATTCACAGTGAATCCGAACTGGCAAGACGTCTTGGACAATTTGCTACCTAACCAGAAGCCACAAGATCGACCAGACATTGTCACACGCGTCTTTCACTTGAAATTCAAGGAACTGCTGTGTGACATACTGGATCTCAACTTATTTGGCAAAGTGGTCGCTTACGACTACACGGTAGAATTTCAAAAACGTGGACTGCCGCACACTCACATGATCATATCTCTTGCCCACGAAGACAAACCACGCACACCGGCGGACGTTGACCGCATCATATCGGCAGAGATTCCAGACGAGAACACCCACGTCCACGAACACCAGATGGTCAAGAAACACATGATGCACGGCCCGTGTGGAGTTCTCAATCCCTCGTGCGTTTGCATGCAAGGCGGGAAATGCAAAAAGAAGTTCCCAAAAGACCTCGCACAACAAACAGAGTTCAATGTCAATGGATACCCATTGTACAGACGACGAGGTATGTCAAGATGAATTGCATTTCGTACTTATGAGTTACACTTTCCGTGAAATGTACACAAATGTAACCATGGCACTTTCTTGCAGGCCAAACAACTGCTCAACTCAGGCAACACAGACTGAACGACTCTTGGGTTGTGCCACACAACGTGAAGCTCCTTCTCAAGTTCGACTGCCACATGAAGGTGGAAGTTTGCACAACCATGAAAAGTGTCAAGTACATTTTCAAGTACATCCACAAAGGCAATGACATGGCACCTTAGTCTATTTGAAGGAACATTTTAGAGATGTAATGGGCATTAATACAAAGGCCCAAGTTCGACGCATATATCTTGGGAAAGTATACAAGAATTTACACAAGTTTATGGGATTTGCTCGAATAAGCGTTAATCTTGGAAATCTACCATAAGCAAAGGATGCTGAAGATGGGTTGCTGATTGAAGAATCTCCGGTGAATGAAGATGGATGGAAAGACAGGATCAATGACACCTTGAAAACACTATTCAATTAAAGTTTTTCTGATGGAAATGGAAACTTGGGAAGGTTTGCCGTGATACTCTGTTTACTAACTCGTTTTGCTAACCCGTTTTGCTATCGCTCTTCCACCCTGTCTTGCAGCTTGTTTAATAGCTTGCCTAGCTGCTACACGAGCTAGATCTGAGTGGGACAGCGCTCTTCGACAAAAATGGTTTGGGTTTTTGTTGTTTTGGCCTTCGATCTGAGTGGGACAGCGTTCTTCAACAAATGCGAGGTTGGAGTTGGATTTCGATTCAGGCTGTAAACAAAATGAGTGGTGCTGCCGGATGCATTAGTAAAAAGCTCAAACACCACGTCAAGGAGCATCCATTGTTTGAGATTTCCTTTTTTGTGAAAGCTGCCATGGTGGTAAATGATACAAAACTTGTATCTGTTTAAAGGAAATATTTAGTGACAAAAAAGCACTGCTCTCATTAATAAAAGCTCTGGGGATAAGTGGCTCAGCTTAAGAGACTTTAACTTTTGTGAAAAAAAAACTTAATAATGGACCACTTGGCAGGTCTTCATAACGCAAGCTGTAGAAACTGGAAAGCTACTGGTTTTCAATTAAACGTAGTGAGTACTGACAAGAAACCAGAGCTTTGCTAAAGGTGCACAAATGAACAGAATAAATGAAAATTTGACTGTGAAAATTTAACGGCTTTCTGTGAACATGACAAGTTGGAAAACACACATTTTGCCAATATTCAAGGTTACTTGCTGACTTGGCAAAAAACTAGGGTCTCCATAAAAAACTCTGTTTCCGATAAAGGACTTTAATACACGAAGCTTGATGGCAATTCAGGATTTGAGCTCCAAACTCTGTAACGGTTTCCCGATCTTAGATAAATATAGTGCATAGTTACAAAAAAGCAGTGCTCTCATTAACAAAAGCCTGCCGGATAAGTGGCTCAGCTTAAGAGACTTTACATTTTATGAAAAAGACTTACTAATGGACCACTTGGCAAGTCTTCATAACCCGAGGTGTAGAAACTGGAAAGCTACTGGTTTTCAATTAAACATAGTGAGTACTGATACAAAACCAGAGCTTTGCTAAAGGTGCACAAATGAATAGAATAAATGAAAATTTGACTGTGAAAATTTAATGGCTTTCTGTGAACATGACAAGTTGGAAACACACGTTTCGCCTATATTAAGGTTACTTGCTGACTTGGCAAAAAACTAGGGTCACCATAAAAAGCCCTGTTTTTGATAAAGGAGTTTATTACATGAAGCTTGATGGCAAATTAGGATTTCAGCTCCAAACTTTGTAACAGTTTCTTGATCTCAGATAAATATAGTACATAGTGACAAAAAAGCAGTGCTCTCATTAATAAAAGCCTAGCGGATAAGTGGCTCAGCTTAAGAGACTTTAACTTTTGTGAAAAAAACTTACTAATGGACCACTTGGCAAGTCTTCATAACCCGAGGTGTAGAAACTGGAAAGCTACTGGTTTTCAATTAAACATAGTGAGTACTGATAAGAAACCAGAGCTTTGCTAAAGGTGCACAAATGAACAGAATAAATGAAAATTTGACTGTGAAAATTTAATGGCTTTCCGTGAACATGACAAGTTGGAAAACACACGTTTTGCCTACATTCAAGGTGACTTGCTGACTAGGCAAAAAAATTGGGGTCTCCATAAAAAACTCTGTTTCCGATAAAGGACTTTATTACACGAAGCTTGATAGCAATTTAGGATTTGAGCTCCAAACTTTGTAACGGTTTCCTGATCTCAGATAAACATAGTGCATAGTGACAAAAAAGCAGTGCTCTCATTGACAAAAGCCTAGCGGATAAGTGGCTCAGCTTAAGAGACTTTAAATTGTATGAAAAAATTTACTAATGGACCACTTGGCAAGTCTTCATAACCCAAGCTGTAGAAACTGGAAAGCTACTGGTTTTCAATTAAACATAGTGAGTACTGATAAAAAACCAGAGCTTTGCTAAAGGTGCACAAATGAACAGAATAAATGAAATTTTGACTGTGAAAATGTAATGGCTTTCCGTGAACATGAAAAGTTGGAAAACATACGTTTTGCCTATATTAAGGTTACTTGCTGACTTGGCAAAAAACTAGGGTCTCCATAAAAAACTCTGTTTCCGATAAAGGACTTTAATACACGAAGCTTGATGGCAATTCAGGATTTGAGCTCCAAACTCTGTAACGGTTTCCCGATCTTAGATAAATATAGTGCATAGTTACAAAAAAGCAGTGCTCTCATTAACAAAAGCCTGCCGGATAAGTGGCTCAGCTTAAGAGACTTTACATTTTATGAAAAAGACTTACTAATGGACCACTTGGCAAGTCTTCATAACCCGAGGTGTAGAAACTGGAAAGCTACTGGTTTTCAATTAAACATAGTGAGTACTGATACAAAACCAGAGCTTTGCTAAAGGTGCACAAATGAATAGAATAAATGAAAACTTGACTGTGAAAATTTAATGGCTTTCTGTGAACATGACAAGTTGGAAACACACGTTTCGCCTATATTAAGGTTACTTGCTGACTTGGCAAAAAACTAGGGTCACCATAAAAAGCCCTGTTTTTGATAAAGGAGTTTATTACATGAAGCTTGATGGCAAATTAGGATTTCAGCTCCAAACTTTGTAACAGTTTTCAAAAATTGCTTTGCGTTTGTCGTGGTCAAATTCAGTAGAGAATTTGGCATTTACAATTTTTGCCAATTGGTCTGAAATGGGTGGACCCTGCTCCTCTGAGGGTAGAAGTGATTCATCTAAAGAATTAAGGAGGGAATTATTATCAAATTCATCCTCCAGATCACAGGCCTGCTGGTCATCAAATTATTTTCCCCCATAAAGGCTTAAAACGTCGTCCTCGGAGGACCGTTGTGTGTGAGTGACTTGAGTCTCTGTAGACTCGTCCGGGGTTTCCGTCTGTGCAGGTTGGAAATTTGCTGCCTGGGCAGCCTGGGAATTTTCTGCCTCTGCAGCTCGGAAATTTGCTGTCTGTGCAGCTATAAAAGTTGCTGTCTGTGCAGCTCTAGGTATTGCATTCATGGATGCTACAGATTCCAGATCATCGTCGATCATCACACGCTTAGTGGGGGGATACGGATAACCATCAAAATGGGCCTCGGGCGGTCGTTTTCGTTCCGCCATCAGAGTGGCCAAAATTTCGTTTGTTTGGTCCATCCTGGCCTGCATAGTTGATATTAAATGCATAACATCTGGGGAAACGGTACTAGATTCAGTACCAGAGGTATTTATATCGCCTTCAGTCTCTTTAGACGTCGAAGGATCATCCCCAGTATTATTTTATATGTGCGCATGCGCAACAAGTTGTAGCCGGGTGGATTCCTGGGGACCTGGAAAATGCCATTTTTCTTTGGACAAGACCACAGGAATAGCATTCTGCTGAGAATACTTTAATGCCAAATTTCACCATTTTAGTTCTGGCAAATGTCTTGGTTTCCAATCGTTTTCATAATTCGTTATTTCACATTTGTAATGACTTTGACATTTGAGCCAGCCTCAAGACAAACTATTTAATCACAACAACAATTATGGCTTATTTTAAGCATTGCTCCTCATCAACAAATTCTTTGGCAAATGCGTGCAAAACCTGCGAACTTGGCAAGCCCGTTGTTGTTATAGTTTGAATTCGTGCTTTCTTGTACTGGTAACATGTCCGCGACAAAATCTTTTTTGCTTGCGCTTTCTTGTTCTAACGGGCTTTTCAATGAATAGTGACATGAAATCAAATATAAAAAGCAATCTGTGCAAAAGGCAGCATTTTGTGAACAATCTATTATGAAGGAGCATTTGTATATAGGGACATCCACTTTTTTTAGGAACTCGGTGGGTTGGGTTTTAGTTAAGAAACTTTAATATACTCGAACGCAAATGATAAGAAGCTGATGGGCTTCAAAAGTTAAGTTCAGTGAAATAACAAGCCTGTTTGCTTTGCTTTTTGAATATTCCTTTCTTTTCCTGATGCTAAGATAAGAATTGCTATTGTATTACATATGTATTTGTAGCTTGTCGAAAAAGCGCATGTGCAACAGGTTGTACCCGGGTGGATTCCTGGGGATTACAATCCGATCGAAGCTAACCAATACTTCGATTTAAAGTAAAGTGACAGTCACAGAATGAAAACATGTTTGTTAGAACAACGTCAAGCCAATCTGTAAGGTTTGGCCACATTGCACTGAAATTAATATAATAATATTCACATGTTTATACAGGATGAATACCGTATTAATTCTAGAAAGTATTTTTTTGTACAAGGGCCCTGTTAAATTGAAAAATTTAAATATTGGAAAGTTAATGATAGTAATCCTAATACGATGTAAAACTGGTTGAGGTAATTACTAGAATTTTTAAAAGAAATCGTTTCAACAAGAATATCTTGTTTACAGGGAATCACTTTAATCGTAGTACTCCTTCAGTAATGATCCAAATCAAAAAAAGAGTACAAAAGTTAATGCTAGTACTAGTTAATTGATAAATAAGGGAAGTTTGTTGTAACAGCGAAATCTTTGAAATCAAAATGATTTTCTCGATCCTCCACAATTTTGTCCAAGGCTCTGTTCTCACTTGTGTTGTATCCCGCATTAGATTATTTAGTCAGAGAGCAGACTTTGTTTTCTAAGCTTCTCTCAGCGAGCCCATCATCAATAATAATCAACATACAGGGCGTATACAAAAGGTCTCGGTACTAGCGTCCATTTCGCAACAGAACAATACAGCATTACTCTTCTCTTAAAAAAAAACAAATAAAAAAAATAGTCAATTAGCTCATCGAATGAGTGAGGAGTCAATTGAATCTCCATAACGTTCCGTTTGTTTTCGATTTCTTGTTGAACGTCTTGGCATGGCTACAGTTTGTTGGCTGTTCATTTGATCATTCAACATAGGACTTAAGTCATCATCAGATTCTTCTACAACGGTTTCATCCGATAGTTTCTTGAAGAATGATACATTTCGAGTGATGAATTTGTTATTATTTCTCGCAGTTATTCGAGTGCCTTTAATCTTTATCACTGTGTATGGAACAGGATTAAATCTCGTTGACAATTTATTTTGTTTCTTTTGTTGACAGGTAACAGTGTCTCCAATCTGTATTTCACTGTGTTTCGCTCCTCTTTTCGAATCAGCGTAAATCTTTGCGGATTGTTTTCTCTCTTCGTCGTTTCGTGTCGCTTCAGCGTGTCGGTCGATAGCCTTTGCTTTTCTCTCCATAACTGGTAGTTTTCCTTTTACGACTCTGTTAAACAATAACTGAGCTGGAGGTACGTTTGTAGTCGTGTGTGGCGTTGTTCTGTAGTTGAATAAAAACCTTTGTAACTCTTGTTTCCACTTCCGATGTTCTGCATGAGCTGTTTGAATTGCTTTTCCTAATGGCTTGTTAAATGCTTCTACATGTGCATTGCCTTGCGGCCAAAGTGGTGTGCTTGGTACGTGATTTATTCCTAACAATGACATGTAACGTTCAAATTCTTTTCCTTGAAACGGTGGTCCATTGTCCGATGTTACTTTATCTGGTATTCCGTGTCTGGCAAATATGACATCTAACTTTGGTAATACTGCTGGTGCAGCTGTTGATGAAACGATTTCAACTTCAGGGTACCTTGAGTAACAATCAATCACAGCTAATAAATACTCTCCACTATGAAATGGTCCAAGAAAGTCCATTTTAACTTCTTTCCATGGTCCTGCAGGCATTTGTGATGTTTGGAGTGGTGCTGGGGGTTCAGGATTTCCCGCAGCTTGGCATGGAATGCAGCTATCTATTTCTTCCTTTACCATCTTTTCTAAGTGGGGAAACCAAACATATTCACGTAAAAGTGCTTTTGTTTTTGCAATGCCTTGATGACCTTCATGGGCGATCTTAATTGCTCGACTTTCTTTGGATCGGGTTTCTTACCATCTTTGCAAAACGTGAAGCCAAAGAAATCAATACTGGTTTTCAAAAACTTACATTTCTCGACGTTGAGTGTCAAGTGAAGATCTGCAAGTCGTTTTAAACATGATTCTAAAGCTTCATTGTGCTCTTTGATGTCACGACCATAAACGATTACGTCATCAGCTATGTTTCGAACACCTTTTAAACCAGTAAGTGCTTGTTGTAAAGTGAACTGGAAAATCTCTGCAGCACTATTTGTTCCATAGCTCAAACGTTTGTACCTAAACAGGCCAATATGAGTTGTGAACGTAGTGATATTTCGGCTTTGGGGACTGAGCTCTAATTGATGAAATGCCTGTGACAAATCCAGCTTTGAAAATACTTGTGCTCCATTTAGTTCGAGGCCAATGTCGGTAACAGTAGGAATCGGGTGCCTTACTCGTTTTATTGCACGATTAGCAGCTCTCATGTCTACACAAATACGAATTTCGTCATTCTTCTTTGGAATGCAGACTATGGGTGATACCCAGTCAGTTTTTTCATCTTCGGGCACACGTTCAATGATATCTTGTTGTGTAAGTTGCTGTAGTTGCTTTTCAACTTTATCACGTAAATGGAAAGGGATTCTCCTCTGTTGCTGGGCAACTGGTTGTACTTCTTGATCAATAACCAATTCGATTTGCTTGTTTTTCAGTTTTCCTACCCCTTCAAAGACTTTAGGAAATTTCTTTACGATTTTGGCAATGTTTTCATCTTTTATTGATTTCTGCTTTGCGGTCTGCTGAACTTGATTAACATGCAGAGTGATTAGGCCTAGATCTTGGGCTGTGATACCATTCAGCAAACAACCTCCATTGTGCTCAGTGACGTAGAATTGTGCAGTCGCTAATCTCTTCTTTGTTTCTATCACTGTCTCGAATTTCCCTTGCATTTTCACTGGATCAGTGGAATTGTAAGGATATGCCTTTACACTTGTTGGCTTCAGTTGAACGGGTTTCATCTTTTCAAATGTCTCTTTATCAGTGATGTTGATTGTGGATCCTGTGTCGATCATAATAGGAAACTTATGCTCTTGAACTGTGACATAAGTAATTGGGCGTTTGGCTTTGTTTGACTTTACGGCATAAGAATACTCGGACTGTGCTGAATCACTTGTTTTTTCTGTCTGGATAGGACGAACATTGTTCTTGCCATCCTTCCCTTTGTTCGTGTTCACTTGTGGTTGGGAAAAACAAAATTTTGCGAAATGATTCGACTTATTACACTTATGGCAGGTTTTACCTTTCGCTGGGCATGGCTTTTCTCTGTGAGGAAACACGCCCCCACAACTACGACACTTTGATTTTGGACCCGGATTACGAAAGGATTTCGCAGCGGGTTTCTTGGTTTTCACGGCTTGAATCGTATCATGCTTTTGAGTTGAATCTTTCTCAATTTCCGAGGCTTGAAATTCACTCATTTCTGCACGCCTTCCTTCCAACAATAAATCTTTTAATGTTATTTTAGGGTCGCGCAATGCTTGCTTTCGAAGACGACTTGAACGTCCCCCTACGACGATTTGCATCATGATTTCAAAATCAAGAGCGGCATCAGCAAATTGACATGTTTGTGAGAGACTGCGAAGACGAGTATGAAACTGATCAAGTGTTTCTCCTTCTTGTTGTTTTGCTTGGCGGAATTTGTAGACTTCATATCGTCTGTTTTTCTGAGGTTCAAAATATTCGTTCAGTTTATCGACGGCTTTTTGGTAATCTTTATCTTCTCTGGTATCTTGGAGCTGTCGAAATATTTCACGGACTCTGGAGCCTGCCTGATATAATAACAGTGCTCTTTTCCTCTTGGCGTCAGTGATATCATTAGCGATCACGAACGTTTCAAAATCAGCCAGCCATGTTCTCCACTGTGGGCCTACGGATGCCCCAACATCAAGATCTGGATCAAACGGTGGTAATCCTTGAAGCAGAGGCGTAGCCATTACGGTGAAAATACTTTAAGAAGCAATTATTATGCTTGTAACCTGGATCTCGTCGCCATTTGTTGTATCCCGCATTAGATTATTTAGTCAGAGAGCAGACTTTGTTTTCTAAGCTTCTCTCAGCGAACCCATCATCAATAATAACCAACATGCAGGGCGTATACAAAAGGTCTCGGTACTAGCGTCCATTTCGCAACAGAACAATACAGCAACTTGTTTTCAGGGGCAAACAATGAATTTCATGTTTTCGTCCCTTGATACATACCCTCCGCTGTTTTCTTCAATTTGGCAATTTTGCCGAGTCACCAGCTTTTCATTGTGATAGTAATCCATTTCAGTTCATAATCTAGCGAAATACAAAAGGCTACAAAGTAGCATAACAAGTAAAGCTGTGCTCTCACTGATTTTGGTGGCCGATCTATCTGTGGAGTTTCAAAACATCCATCGTATTCGCCCCACAGCTCATTATCTGGATGTCAGTTTTTGATATGTTGTACAAATGTACAAGCAGTTTCAGTGAAGAAAAGTGTTGGCTGGTTCTTGAGGGATAGATACAAGTCTGTTGCGTTTCGCACAGATTCAGTCACGATAAGAAACTTTGAGGCAACTGTACACTGTTAACAAACAAGAGACAGGGAAGTTAACTCCAATTTAAGTGCCAAAGTAGAAAAACATGAGTTAGCTCGCAAGCAAAGTAACAATTGCACTGTGATTGTAACCATGATGGTTAGTCACAAGTAATATAATTACCACAGTTAATTTTGTTTGATCTGTTGGGAAACGGACGATGCTTTCTGAAATTTGCGTATTTAAATGTTGCAACAGAGTATCACCTTTGCAAATTGTGCAATTATTGCAGTAAATTACTTACACCATGACGGCAAACGATATGGTAAAATTCTCCAGTGTGACCCTGGGATTCGGTAAACCCATGGCAGGCGGATTTGCCCACAAGGATTGATGCATATAGCTGGTTCAGTTTGTGCCTCAGCATATCCTGAAATGTGAATATTCAACTGTAAATAATGCAATTTTCCATGCATTAAAAAGAATGAAGCTACGAATTGACAAGAGAATACAAATTTTATAGGTCTTCGTTCTATTCTTACTGTTGACGCTCCTCCCACATTTTCAATTTTGCATTCGAATGCCAATGATATTAGGTGTTGTTTTCCTAACCTATCTATTTGGTTAATCGTAAACTTCTTGTCCTTGAGAATTTTTGATAAAATCATTGCATCCACTGAAAGGCATTGTAGTAATAACCTTAAAATTCTTGAATTAAAGGGACATGGTGTCCTTTGGCGAAACTGCATACATTAATTCCACGATGCAATACATTTAGATGTAAAAGCTGACGGGTTATACATGTTGGCAATGCTGATGTACTCCGAGGTATGTATCAGCTTTGGGATTAGGATGCTAGACAAACTATGACCTTTGAAAATGCTTCAATGGCAGAACAGGCATAAAATGTCCGCTCTTATGACTTAAACTAAAGTTTCTATTGCTTGAATTTGAAATCAACACACCATCAATTTGCGTTGCTCCAGCTTTCAAGTAGATACTTTTTTTGTGCCCTTCCCTATTAATTTTGTGCTGTCTTTGTTTTGGTGGAATGATTGGTGGGATGCCTTTAAAATTCATTTTAAATTTTTTAGATGATTTGGAAAATAGTGATTTTTCTATGATGAAGGAGCTGATGATGTCAAGTGTCTCTTCCAGATGAGTACTGCCCTCCGAGATTGCAAAGTCTTGACTCTCATCATTGTTTAACAAAATCTGTAAAATAATGATATGCAGTTGTACAGGACAGATGTACAAGCTTTTGATATGCAGATCTATGCTTGAATATCATGACACACAAGCCAAATGTCGCCATGGAATTGCTGTTTTCTCCCACTTCCATTGGCTGTGCGCTCAGATAACTAGGACGTTAAGACTTCAAACAAACCTCGTTTAATGAACAACAGTTTTTTCGTTACCATCTCCTAAATATACTTTGCCAACTATACCACATAATCCACAGATTGTGTCATCTAAGGTGCGCTCGGTCATAGCCTCGAAACCATAGAATCCACTGTTCAGCACTTCAGTTAGGTATTCTAAAGAGTCACTGGGATGGTTTTCCTGCGATTGAGATAACAATATTATAATTATTCTAATGGATGTAGCTAGCTCATTAGCTTTCTGAAAGTCAAGCATCTTGACTTTTATTTCTGTTGACTTTAGATCTGTGTGTTTCTATAAAAGTATAATCATAATTAGAGATTAGAGATGATGTTGACCTTCTAAGTTATTTTAAATGTAATTTGCCTTACTGCTACTGTTCTTGCAAGGATGGATCTGATCTTTGTACTAATGAAGTTTGTTACAGGGAATCCTTCTTTAAACAGTTCCCACCAGTCGAGCATGATGTCTAAGCCAAGCATAATTTTGTTGCATGCATTGAAATAACTTGTACAAGAAGACCTTTTTAAAACTAACTATAATAAGCATGCACTTACGTATGCTTTTGAGTATAAATACATACAATGGCAAATATGGCTGGATATAATGGAAGATATATAGCCAGCTCAATTCTCGTAAAGAGAGTCAAAAGGCTTTTCGAATCCTTCTGATAATTCAATTTGAATACGGGGCATTGCAAAGATATTGCAGTTTGAATCAGCTGCTACAATAACGAGATAGGACAGAGGTGATTGCATGATATCATCTTTTCTCAGCAGCACCTGCTTACCTTTTTCAATTGGAAATGGCATGTTGATGGCGCGACACTCTGAGTTCCTGCATTTTTTAATTTTGATATTGATGGGCATGAAAGCACTTCTGTTGGAGAAAAGGTACCCATTGCCACCTATTGATTTTGAGCCCTGGGGAAACAACGATTCTCCCAGAAGCCACCCACATTGTTCACATTCAGAATTTTCTGGCTCAAATGTTACAATGTTGCGTTCTTGCTTTACATCGATGTCCACTGCCGTGACATACTTTTTGGGAATTTCATACGAGGTTTTCTCTGCATATGTAATGCAATTGTTGCTGACCACTGTCTGGCACGAGGTTCTGCATGTTCAAGTTCGATTGCCTTGTTCGTACCCTGCAGTGGAGTATCACTTGAACGGAAAGCCTGGTTATTGTTAGTTTTCTCCATCAGTTTCCTGGCTAACAACACAAAGTGCAAATGTGTACACACTCCTTTTAACATGAAACGATTTGGATTTTGCATCTTGATGACTTGCAATGTTTTAACACGTGTAACACAATTCTATGGCATTGGATTATCTGTTTAAAAAACTATTCTGAATGTCTGGTAAAGATTGTTTGAAATGATATGTTGGAAATTCCGAGCCAAAAATTAGCAATTAAGTTGAGTTAATTTAGTTAGCTCTTTGGCCATATTGTTTTCATTTGATCAATGTTTGTGTGAATATCAATGCCGGATACCCTACTTTCTTTATTACAGTGAAACCCCACATATAAGAACCAGCACGTTTTGCACCAGTCTATTGTTAAAAAACATTAGTCATTGTTTCTTCTATTGTGTTGAGAAGAAATGTCAGTCTGATGAAGGCTCTTAATTCATTGGTTCTTATATGCGGGTTTTTACTGTATGCCCCACCCTTAACTTAGTGCCACCCCTTTGATTAAGCCCCCTCCAAAGGATATATCGTTCATAGTATGCCCCCATGGGGGCTAGTCTTTTTATTCATGTTTTTCAACATACTTAGACGTACATATCGCCTCAAAAAAAAAATCATATGGACCATTGTGGCTGCTACAGAATGAGCCCTCCCCGTCTAATACGCTCCTAAGTGTAGTGATTGGTTGCTATAGTATTGTTCTAAAACTACCGTGTTGTTTTAGTTTTGAAACAATAAGTTTCTATTGCCCCATTAACAGAAAAGTTACTTTGAATGTTATTGTTACCTTATTTTCTTGATTAAGTTAGGGGTCTTTATTAATCCCTCATTTTTTAGATTGGAGCATTTCTCATAATCTTCAATCAAATAATATATTTAATAATATATCATTTTTATTTAATACTTAAGAGTGGCTGCTGGTAGAGTGCTTATTTTTAAATATGGTCTGTCCAGTAAGTGCTTATTAGAAAATATACGACATTGTAGGCCATTTTCTTTTATTACTGTTGTTCTTGTATTACTGTAATCAGGCAATACTTGTATTTACGTAATTGGGTAGTGTTGCATCAAAGCTGTAAATGAAGTAATACCTGCTTCGTACGGCCGTATGATCTTTCGCACCAAATCGAAGAGCATTCTAAGTTATCCGTCTTATTTATTCTGACATGAACATATCCAAGGGTAGTAGGAGAGGGAGTGGGCGTCCGAGAGCACGCATGCGCAGTAGATTTTTTTATTTTATTTTGGTGTTAAGATCACGCATGCGCGAGAGTCTTCGAGAATTGAAAAGAGCATGAACAGTAAAAAATAATCAAAAACGATAACGGAAAGGTTGTGGAAAGTTAGTTTGAAGTTGCAAAACATCGCCAAAGCTGATAAAAAACCCATAAAAAGCTTAATAATTAAAAAACGGTTTTGTTTATGAAAAAGATTTTTACAGCAATAAAAAGAAAATCTCTTGGTTATATTGAATGAATTGTTTCATATTTTTCATGCACTTATAAGATGATAAGAATTTGTTAAGTAAATCGCAAGAAAACACAAAAATATTGAGGAACTGGCAAATTCACGTTCTCGGCTCGAGATTGAATTCAAAGAACAAACCAGAAACTTTCGAATGCGACGTTCCAATGTACGCGTCAAATCTCTGTCATGAGAAATGGGAAATCAGAAATTTCTAGAACTTTTCCGAGGGGAAATCCCCTGACGTCACATTGAAAGATTTTTCTAGAAACAAAAAATCTCTGTAATCTGATTGGCTGGTAGCCAAGATTTCGAGTCACTTTAAAACAAAACTTGAAATGGACATTATTCAAAACAAAATGTGCAAGCTGTTGAAGAAACTATTTTAACACGTTTCAAGAAGAAAGACGCCATGAAAAAGAGACCATTTTCTGCATTAGCAAACAATAATATCTAAACCTTTTTATAAGCATTGTTATATCCTACTATATGGAAATGCTGGAGTACTATTAAATTCAAGTTCATTCACAGCAGCATCCTCAGAATCACTAGCTTCCTCTTCTTCGTCATTCTTTGCTTGACGTATGATGAGATATTTTCTTTTCTCAATAGCATAATCTAAGGCCTCTTGCATATCCATATCATCTTCCCTCTGTGCTTTTTGCATCGTTGCTATAACTGCAGTTACAACAGCGTCATTTTCAAAACTTCTATTATATAAAAATCTACGTTTGAAAACTTGCAATATGTTTTCATCTTCATCCACTTCCTTACGCATAGAAGGCCATACATTCCCTAAAGGAAGATCCTCATCAGTGTTGACAGTTTCATCATTATCATGATCACTTTCAACTTCTATCTCATCATCTGAGCCAGACTCTTCACTGCTCTCCTCGTGCATCTCTTCTTCATGTCGTGTAACATTACTTTTATACTTGGAAGAAAATTCACATTGATCACATTTATACTGACTCATGGCTAGCTGTTTACTTATAATTACCAACTAACTCTTAAATCCCTGAATTATAGAGTCTCAACTCGCTTGATTTTATAGATAAGTTCCTCCATTCATTATGATACGGGAGAGGGACTGAATGATATTTCCGAATAAACAAAACTTAATCCTTGGATAATGCTAACTAATCCTGATTAATGACTACTCCATTCTAGCTAATCATTCCTGGTCATTACCTTCTAAATACTTGATCCTCAATACATCCTTGATTATCATTCCTAATCATTACCTGATCATTAGTTGATCCTTCACTGATCCTTACTAATCCTTAACAATCATACCTATTAATTACCTGATCATCAGTATATCCTTAACTGATCCTTGATAATCCTTACAGTCACTACTGATCATCAGTTGATCTTTAAGTAATCCTCACTAATCCTAACTAATCATCCCTAATCATTACCTTATCATTACTTGATCCTTAACTGATCCTTACTAATCCAAACTAATCATCCCTAATCATTACCTTATCATTATTTGATCCTTAACTGATCCTTACCAATCCTAACCAATCATACTTAATCATTAGCAGATCATCAGTTGATCCTTAACTGATCCTTACTAATCCTTACCAATCATTCCTAATCATTACCTTATCATTACTTGATCCTTAACTGATCCTTTCTAATCCTAACTAATCATTCCTAATCATTACCTTATCATTACTTGATCCTTAACTGATCCTCACTAATCCTAACTAATCATTCCTAATCATCACCTTATCATTACTTGATCCCTAACTGATCCTCACTAGTCCTAACTAATCATCCCTAATCATTACCTTATCATTACTTGATCCTTAACTGATCCTCACTAATCCTAACTAATTATTACTAATCATTACCTTATCATTACTTGATCCTTAACTGATCCTCACTAATCCTAACTAATTATTACTAATCATTACCTTATCATTACTTGATTCTTAACTGATCCTCACTAATCCTACCTAATCATCCCTAATCATTACCTTATCATTACTTGATCCTTAACTGATCCTCACTAATCCTAACTAATCATTCCTAATCATTACCTTATCATTACTTGATCCTTAACTGATCCTTTCTAATCCTAACTAATCATTCCTAATCATTACCTTATCATTACGTGATCCTTAACTGATCCTTTCTAATCCTAACTAATCATTCCTAATCATTACCTGATCATCAGTTGATCCTTAGCTGATCCTCATTAATCCTTACCAATCATACTTATCATTAGCAGATCATCAGTTGATCCTTAACTGATCCTTGCTAGTCCTTATCAATCTTTCCTAATCATCATCTGATCAGCTGTTGATCCTTACTAGTCCTTACCCATCATTCCTAATCACTACCTGATCCTTAGTTGTTCCTTAACTAATCCTTACGAATCCTTACTGATCATTCTTAATCATTACCTCATCATTAGTTGATCCTTAACAGATCCTTCTAATCCTAACTATTCATTACTAATCATAGCTAGTCATTACATAATCATTAGTTGATCTTTAACTGATCCTGGCTTTATCCATTCAACATTTATCCTTACTAATCCTGACTAATAATTTTTTATCATAACCCAATCCTTATTAATCCTTGCCTAGATTTTATTAATCTTCAGTAGTACTGTGGAGGGTGCCTAGGATTATCAAGGGTCAGTAAAAGATCTACTGATGATCAGGTAATGATTAAGTATGATTGGTAAGGATTAATGAGGATCAGCTAAGGATCAACTGATGATCAGGTAATGATTAGTAATGATTGCTAAGGATTAGTGAGGATCAGTTAAGGATCAAGTAATGATAAGGTAATGATTAGGAATGATTAGTTAGGATTAGTGAGGATCAGTTAAGGATCAAGTAATGATAAGGTAATGATTAGGAATGATTAGTTAGGATTAGAAAGGATCAGTTAAGGATCACGTAATGATAAGGTAATGATTAGGAATGATTAGTTAGGATTAGAAAGGATCAGTTAAGGATCAAGTAATGATAAGGTAATGATTAGGAATGATTAGTTAGGATTAGTGAGGATCAGTTAAGGATCAAGTAATGATAAGGTAATGATTAGGGATGATTAGGTAGGATTAGTGAGGATCAGTTAAGAATCAAGTAATGATAAGGTAATGATTAGTAATAATTAGTTAGGATTAGTGAGGATCAGTTAAGGATCAAGTAATGATAAGGTAATGATTAGTAATAATTAGTTAGGATTAGTGAGGATCAGTTAAGGATCAAGTAATGATAAGGTAATGATTAGGGATGATTAGTTAGGACTAGTGAGGATCAGTTAGGGATCAAGTAATGATAAGGTGATGATTAGGAATGATTAGTTAGGATTAGTGAGGATCAGTTAAGGATCAAGTAATGATAAGGTAATGATTAGGAATGATTAGTTAGGATTAGAAAGGATCAGTTAAGGATCAAGTAATGATAAGGTAATGATTAGGAATGATTGGTAAGGATTAGTAAGGATCAGTTAAGGATCAACTGATGATCTGCTAATGATTAAGTATGATTGGTTAGGATTGGTAAGGATCAGTTAAGGATCAAATAATGATAAGGTAATGATTAGGGATGATTAGTTTGGATTAGTAAGGATCAGTTAAGGATCAAGTAATGATAAGGTAATGATTAGGGATGATTAGTTAGGATTAGTGAGGATTACTTAAAGATCAACTGATGATCAGTAGTGACTGTAAGGATTATCAAGGATCAGTTAAGGATATACTGATGATCAGGTAATTAATAGGTATGATTGTTAAGGATTAGTAAGGATCAGTGAAGGATCAACTAATGATCAGGTAATGATTAGGAATGATAATCAAGGATGTATTGAGGATCAAGTATTTAGAAGGTAATGACCAGGAATGATTAGCTAGAATGGAGTAGTCATTAATCAGGATTAGTTAGCATTATCCAAGGATTAAGTTTTGTTTATTCGGAAATATCATTCAGTCCCTCTCCCGTATCATAATGAATGGAGGAACTTATCTATAAAATCAAGCGAGTTGAGACTCTATAATTCAGGGATTTAAGAGTTAGTTGGTAATTATAAGTAAACAGCTAGCCATGAGTCAGTATAAATGTGATCAATGTGAATTTTCTTCCAAGTATAAAAGTAATGTTACACGACATGAAGAAGAGATGCACGAGGAGAGCAGTGAAGAGTCTGGCTCAGATGATGAGATAGAAGTTGAAAGTGATCATGATAATGATGAAACTGTCAACACTGATGAGGATCTTCCTTTAGGGAATGTATGGCCTTCTATGCGTAAGGAAGTGGATGAAGATGAAAACATATTGCAAGTTTTCAAACGTAGATTTTTATATAATAGAAGTTCTGAAAATGACGCTGTTGTAACTGCAGTTATAGCAACGATGCAAAAAGCACAGAGGGAAGATGATATGGATATGCAAGAGGCCTTAGATTATGCTATTGAGAAAAGAAAATATCTCATCATACGTCAAGCAAAGAATGACGAAGAAGAGGAAGCTAGTGATTCTGAGGATGCTGCTGTGAATGAACTTGAATTTAATAGTACTCCAGCATTTCCATATAGTAGGATATAACAATGCTTATAAAAAGGTTTAGATATTATTGTTTGCTAATGCAGAAAATGGTCTCTTTTTCATGGCGTCTTTCTTCTTGAAACGTGTTAAAATAGTTTCTTCAACAGCTTGCACATTTTGTTTTGAATAATGTCCATTTCAAGTTTTGTTTTAAAGTGACTCGAAATCTTGGCTACCAGCCAATCAGATTACAGAGATTTTCTGTTTCTAGAAAAATCTTTCAATGTGACGTCAGGGGATTTCCCCTCGGAAAAGTTCTAGAAATTTCTGATTTCCCATTTCTCATGACAGAGATTTGACGCGTACATTGGAACGTCGCATTCGAAAGTTTCTGGTTTGTTCTTTGAATTCAATCTCGAGCCGAGAACGTGAATTTGCCAGTTCCTCAATATTTTTGTGTTTTCTTGCGATTTACTTAACAAATTCTTATCATCTTATAAGTGCATGAAAAATATGAAACAATTCATTCAATATAACCAAGAGATTTTCTTTTTATTGCTGTAAAAATCTTTTTCATAAACGAAACCGTTTTTTAATTATTAAGCTTTTTATGGGTTTTTTATCAGCTTTGGCAATGTTTTGCAACTTCAAACTAACTTTCCACAACCTTTCCGTTATCGTTTTTGATTATTTTTTACTGTTCATGCTCTTTTCAATTCTCGAAGACTCTCGCGCATGCGTGATCTTAACACCAAAATAAAATAAAAAAATCTACTGCGCATGCGTGCGCTCGGACGCCCACTCCCTCTCCTACTAAGGGTATGCGAGGAACAAGCATCTCTTAGTACAGCATAATTTTTGTCAGAAGTTTTCACCACTGTTGGCAGATGTTGATGCTCGTTTTGAATTCTCTTCAGCTCTGCAAGCTAGATAGTGAAAATAATAATAATAATAGCAATAATGATTTGCTATACACACAGGAGCGTCGTCATAAACAAAACAAAACTAAAAACTAACACAATAAGCAAGCAATTGACTCACCATTTCTTGATCTGGAAGCCCTTCTTGAATCTGTTCAGCTGTAAATTTAATGGAGTATTCTGGTTGTGTGGGAGCCTGATCCAAGTGCCGACAAGAGAACTGGCTCAGTTTTGATGAGTTCAGTTAAAGGCTTTACCATTGAGCTTTGTATCATTTTTATCATTTTAACAGGAATTTCGTAGCAATTTGGTGCTTTAGATTTGTCTAGTCTGCTCAGTTGGTCTAAGACTTCAACTTCTAGTACAGGAGATACAACGAAGCTATTTTCCAAGGGGGTTTTAAGTAATCACTGAAAATTTTGTTTGAATTACGGATCTTACATACCAATTTTTTTGCAATATTAGTAAAATATTCATTGAATTCCTTTGCAATTATTTTCTGATCAATTACTAATTGACCATTAATGTTAAGAGAAATGTCTTTTGTAGCTTTTTATTGAGTTTATTAATTAACTCATTAATACCATTCCAAATTTGTTTTGAGCTATTTTTACACAATTTAAAGTAAGAGCTGTAATGGTTTATCTTCCTACAATGGTAAGGTAAGGTATATTTCGGATATCTGCCTGATAAGGAGATTTAGAGTATTTCTGTAATATTTTTATTTATCATACCAAGAAAGGCTTTTCAACTTCTTAAAACTTCTTATAGTATTTGTTTTTTATAGATATAGATTTCAAGATACCTTTTGTTATCCAAGGTTTTAGTCCCTGCTTAAATTCTCTCCTAGATAGTGATCGAAATGGACCATGCTTATTTATTTTGTCTAAAATCAATTCATGGAAATCGTTATACTTTACATCTAAATTTAATGTGGATAAATCAGAGAGATCAAAGTTTATGGGGCTGACGTCATTCTTATAATTTTCAATATTAAAATTTTTAAAATAACGCTCTTTCACAACTACGCCTTTCTCTGTAAGTTTTCTTATTAATCATAATAAAGTTAGGCATATGATCAGTTACAGATGCGATTAGATTACCACTTATGGCATTATTTTCTAGGGGATTATAAAAAATGTTATCTATTAAAGAAGGTCTTTCCCTCCCGGTGCACCTGGTTGGTTGCATAATCAGATCCCTAACTGATCCTCACTAGTCCTAACTAATCATCCCTAATCATTACCTTATCATTACTTGATCCTTAACTGATCCTCACTAATCCTAACTAATTATTACTAATCATTACCTTATCATTACTTGATTCTTAACTGATCCTCACTAATCCTACCTAATCATCCCTAATCATTACCTTATCATTACTTGATCCTTAACTGATCCTCACTAATCCTAACTAATCATTCCTAATCATTACCTTATCATTACTTGATCCTTAACTGATCCTTTCTAATCCTAACTAATCATTCCTAATCATTACCTTATCATTACGTGATCCTTAACTGATCCTTTCTAATCCTAACTAATCATTCCTAATCATTACCTTATCATTACTTGATCCTTAACTGGTCCTCACTAATCCTAACTAATCATTCCTAATCATTACCTTATCATTACTTGATCCTTAACTGATCCTCACTAATCCTTAGCAATCATTACTAATCATTACCTGATCATCAGTTGATCCTTAGCTGATCCTCATTATTCCTTACCAATCATACTTAATCATTACCTGATCATCAGTAGATCTTTTACTGACCCTTGATAATCCTAGGCACCCTCCACAGTACTACTGAAGATTAATAAAATCTAGGCAAGGATTAATAAGGATTGGGTTATGATAAAAAATTATTAGTCAGGATTAGTAAGGATAAATGTTGAATGGATAAAGCCAGGATCAGTTAAAGATCAACTAATGATTATGTAATGACTAGCTATGATTAGTAATGAATAGTTAGGATTAGAAGGATCTGTTAAGGATCAACTAATGATGAGGTAATGATTAAGAATGATCAGTAAGGATTCGTAAGGATTAGTTAAGGAACAACTAAGGATCAGGTAGTGATTAGGAATGATTGGTAAGGACTAGTAAGGATCAACAGCTGATCAGATGATGATTAGGAAAGATTGATAAGGACTAGCAAGGATCAGTTAAGGATCAACTGATGATCTGCTAATGATAAGTATGATTGGTAAGGATTAATGAGGATCAGCTAAGGATCAACTGATGATCAGGTAATGATTAGTAATGATTGGTAAGGATTAGTGAGGATCAGTTAAGGATCAAGTAATGATAAGGTAATGATTAGGAATGATTAGTTAGGATTAGTGAGGATCAGTTAAGGATCAAGTAATGATAAGGTAATGATTAGGAATGATTAGTTAGGATTAGAAAGGATCAGTTAAGGATCAAGTAATGATAAGGTAATGATTAGGAATGATTAGTTAGGATTAGAAAGGATCAGTTAAGGATCAAGTAATGATAAGGTAATGATTAGGAATGATTAGTTAGGATTAGTGAGGATCAGTTAAGGATCAAGTAATGATAAGGTAATGATTAGGGATGATTAGGTAGGATTAGTGAGGATCAGTTAAGAATCAAGTAATGATAAGGTAATGATTAGTAATAATTAGTTAGGATTAGTGAGGATCAGTTAAGGATCAAGTAATGATAAGGTAATGATTAGGGATGATTAGTTAGGACTAGTGAGGATCAGTTAGGGATCAAGTAATGATAAGGTGATGATTAGGAATGATTAGTTAGGATTAGTGAGGATCAGTTAAGGATCAAGTAATGATAAGGTAATGATTAGGAATGATTAGTTAGGATTAGAAAGGATCAGTTAAGGATCAAGTAATGATAAGGTAATGATTAGGAATGATTGGTAAGGATTAGTAAGGATCAGTTAAGGATCAACTGATGATCTGCTAATGATTAAGTATGATTGGTTAGGATTGGTAAGGATCAGTTAAGGATCAAATAATGATAAGGTAATGATTAGGGATGATTAGTTTGGATTAGTAAGGATCAGTTAAGGATCAAGTAATGATAAGGTAATGATTAGGGATGATTAGTTAGGATTAGTGAGGATTACTTAAAGATCAACTGATGATCAGTAGTGACTGTAAGGATTATCAAGGATCAGTTAAGGATATACTGATGATCAGGTAATTAATAGGTATGATTGTTAAGGATTAGTAAGGATCAGTGAAGGATCAACTAATGATCAGGTAATGATTAGGAATGATAATCAAGGATGTATTGAGGATCAAGTATTTAGAAGGTAATGACCAGGAATGATTAGCTAGAATGGAGTAGTCATTAATCAGGATTAGTTAGCATTATCCAAGGATTAAGTTTTGTTTATTCGGAAATATCATTCAGTCCCTCTCCCGTATCATAATGAATGGAGGAACTTATCTATAAAATCAAGCGAGTTGAGACTCTATAATTCAGGGATTTAAGAGTTAGTTGGTAATTATAAGTAAACAGCTAGCCATGAGTCAGTATAAATGTGATCAATGTGAATTTTCTTCCAAGTATAAAAGTAATGTTACACGACATGAAGAAGAGATGCACGAGGAGAGCAGTGAAGAGTCTGGCTCAGATGATGAGATAGAAGTTGAAAGTGATCATGATAATGATGAAACTGTCAACACTGATGAGGATCTTCCTTTAGGGAATGTATGGCCTTCTATGCGTAAGGAAGTGGATGAAGATGAAAACATATTGCAAGTTTTCAAACGTAGATTTTTATATAATAGAAGTTCTGAAAATGACGCTGTTGTAACTGCAGTTATAGCAACGATGCAAAAAGCACAGAGGGAAGATGATATGGATATGCAAGAGGCCTTAGATTATGCTATTGAGAAAAGAAAATATCTCATCATACGTCAAGCAAAGAATGACGAAGAAGAGGAAGCTAGTGATTCTGAGGATGCTGCTGTGAATGAACTTGAATTTAATAGTACTCCAGCATTTCCATATAGTAGGATATAACAATGCTTATAAAAAGGTTTAGATATTATTGTTTGCTAATGCAGAAAATGGTCTCTTTTTCATGGCGTCTTTCTTCTTGAAACGTGTTAAAATAGTTTCTTCAACAGCTTGCACATTTTGTTTTGAATAATGTCCATTTCAAGTTTTGTTTTAAAGTGACTCGAAATCTTGGCTACCAGCCAATCAGATTACAGAGATTTTCTGTTTCTAGAAAAATCTTTCAATGTGACGTCAGGGGATTTCCCCTCGGAAAAGTTCTAGAAATTTCTGATTTCCCATTTCTCATGACAGAGATTTGACGCGTACATTGGAACGTCGCATTCGAAAGTTTCTGGTTTGTTCTTTGAATTCAATCTCGAGCCGAGAACGTGAATTTGCCAGTTCCTCAATATTTTTGTGTTTTCTTGCGATTTACTTAACAAATTCTTATCATCTTATAAGTGCATGAAAAATATGAAACAATTCATTCAATATAACCAAGAGATTTTCTTTTTATTGCTGTAAAAATCTTTTTCATAAACAAAACCGTTTTTTAATTATTAAGCTTTTTATGGGTTTTTTATCAGCTTTGGCAATGTTTTGCAACTTCAAACTAACTTTCCACAACCTTTCCGTTATCGTTTTTGATTATTTTTTACTGTTCATGCTCTTTTCAATTCTCGAAGACTCTCGCGCATGCGTGATCTTAACACCAAAATAAAATAAAAAAATCTACTGCGCATGCGTGCGCTCGGACGCCCACTCCCTCTCCTACTAAGGGTATGCGAGGAACAAGCATCTCTTAGTACAGCATAATTTTTGTCAGAAGTTTTCACCACTGTTGGCAGATGTTGATGCTCGTTTTGAATTCTCTTCAGCTCTGCAAGCTAGATAGTGAAAATAATAATAATAATAGCAATAATGATTTGCTATACACACAGGAGCGTCGTCATAAACAAAACAAAACTAAAAACTAACACAATAAGCAAGCAATTGACTCACCATTTCTTGATCTGGAAGCCCTTCTTGAATCTGTTCAGCTGTAAATTTAATGGAGTATTCTGGTTGTGTGGGAGCCTGATCCAAGTGCCGACAAGAGAACTGGCTCAGTTTTGATGAGTTCAGTTAAAGGCTTTACCATTGAGCTTTGTATCATTTTTATCATTTTAACAGGAATTTCGTAGCAATTTGGTGCTTTAGATTTGTCTAGTCTGCTCAGTTGGTCTAAGACTTCAACTTCTAGTACAGGAGATACAACGAAGCTATTTTCCAAGGGGGTTTTAAGTAATCACTGAAAATTTTGTTTGAATTACGGATCTTACATACCAATTTTTTTGCAATATTAGTAAAATATTCATTGAATTCCTTTGCAATTATTTTCTGATCAATTACTAATTGACCATTAATGTTAAGAGAAATGTCTTTTGTAGCTTTTTATTGAGTTTATTAATTAACTCATTAATACCATTCCAAATTTGTTTTGAGCTATTTTTACACCAATTTAAAGTAAGAGCTGTAATGGTTTATCTTCCTACAATGGTAAGGTAAGGTATATTTCGGATATCTGCCTGATAAGGAGATTTAGAGTATTTCTGTAATATTTTTATTTATCATACCAAGAAAGGCTTTTCAACTTCTTAAAACTTCTTATAGTATTTGTTTTTTATAGATATAGATTTCAAGATACCTTTTGTTATCCAAGGTTTTAGTCCCTGCTTAAATTCTCTCCTAGATAGTGATCGAAATGGACCATGCTTATTTATTTTGTCTAAAATCAATTCATGGAAATCGTTATACTTTACATCTAAATTTAATGTGGATAAATCAGAGAGATCAAAGTTTATGGGGCTGACGTCATTCTTATAATTTTCAATATTAAAATTTTTAAATAACGCTCTTTCACAACTACGCCTTTCTCTGTAAGTTTTCTTATTAATCATAATAAAGTTAGGCATATGATCAGTTACAGATGCGATTAGATTACCACTTATGGCATTATTTTCTAGGGGATTATAAAAATGTTATCTATTAAAGAAGGTCTTTCCCTCCCGGTGCACCTGGTTGGTTGCATAATCAGATCCCTAACTGATCCTCACTAGTCCTAACTAATCATCCCTAATCATTACCTTATCATTACTTGATCCTTAACTGATCCTCACTAATCCTAACTAATTATTACTAATCATTACCTTATCATTACTTGATTCTTAACTGATCCTCACTAATCCTACCTAATCATCCCTAATCATTACCTTATCATTACTTGATCCTTAACTGATCCTCACTAATCCTAACTAATCATTCCTAATCATTACCTTATCATTACTTGATCCTTAACTGATCCTTTCTAATCCTAACTAATCATTCCTAATCATTACCTTATCATTACGTGATCCTTAACTGATCCTTTCTAATCCTAACTAATCATTCCTAATCATTACCTTATCATTACTTGATCCTTAACTGATCCTCACTAATCCTAACTAATCATTCCTAATCATTACCTTATCATTACTTGATCCTTAACTGATCCTCACTAATCCTTAGCAATCATTACTAATCATTACCTGATCATCAGTTGATCCTTAGCTGATCCTCATTAATCCTTACCAATCATACTTAATCATTACCTGATCATCAGTAGATCTTTTACTGACCCTTGATAATCCTAGCACCCTCCACAGTACTACTGAAGATTAATAAAATCTAGGCAAGGATTAATAAGGATTGGGTTATGATAAAAAATTATTAGTCAGGATTAGTAAGGATAAATGTTGAATGGATAAAGCCAGGATCAGTTAAAGATCAACTAATGATTATGTAATGACTAGCTATGATTAGTAATGAATAGTTAGGATTAGAAGGATCTGTTAAGGATCAACTAATGATGAGGTAATGATTAAGAATGATCAGTAAGGATTCGTAAGGATTAGTTAAGGAACAACTAAGGATCAGGTAGTGATTAGGAATGATTGGTAAGGACTAGTAAGGATCAACAGCTGATCAGATGATGATTAGGAAGATTGATAAGGACTAGCAAGGATCAGTTAAGGATCAACTGATGATCTGCTAATGATAAGTATGATTGGTAAGGATTAATGAGGATCAGCTAAGGATCAACTGATGATCAGGTAATGATTAGTAATGATTGGTAAGGATTAGTGAGGATCAGTTAAGGATCAAGTAATGATAAGGTAATGATTAGGAATGATTAGTTAGGATTAGTGAGGATCAGTTAAGGATCAAGTAATGATAAGGTAATGATTAGGAATGATTAGTTAGGATTAGAAAGGATCAGTTAAGGATCAAGTAATGATAAGGTAATGATTAGGAATGATTAGTTAGGATTAGAAAGGATCAGTTAAGGATCAAGTAATGATAAGGTAATGATTAGGAATGATTAGTTAGGATTAGTGAGGATCAGTTAAGGATCAAGTAATGATAAGGTAATGATTAGGGATGATTAGGTAGGATTAGTGAGGATCAGTTAAGAATCAAGTAATGATAAGGTAATGATTAGTAATAATTAGTTAGGATTAGTGAGGATCAGTTAAGGATCAAGTAATGATAAGGTAATGATTAGGGATGATTAGTTAGGACTAGTGAGGATCAGTTAGGGATCAAGTAATGATAAGGTGATGATTAGGAATGATTAGTTAGGATTAGTGAGGATCAGTTAAGGATCAAGTAATGATAAGGTAATGATTAGGAATGATTAGTTAGGATTAGAAAGGATCAGTTAAGGATCAAGTAATGATAAGGTAATGATTAGGAATGATTGGTAAGGATTAGTAAGGATCAGTTAAGGATCAACTGATGATCTGCTAATGATTAAGTATGATTGGTTAGGATTGGTAAGGATCAGTTAAGGATCAAATAATGATAAGGTAATGATTAGGGATGATTAGTTTGGATTAGTAAGGATCAGTTAAGGATCAAGTAATGATAAGGTAATGATTAGGGATGATTAGTTAGGATTAGTGAGGATTACTTAAAGATCAACTGATGATCAGTAGTGACTGTAAGGATTATCAAGGATCAGTTAAGGATATACTGATGATCAGGTAATTAATAGGTATGATTGTTAAGGATTAGTAAGGATCAGTGAAGGATCAACTAATGATCAGGTAATGATTAGGAATGATAATCAAGGATGTATTGAGGATCAAGTATTTAGAAGGTAATGACCAGGAATGATTAGCTAGAATGGAGTAGTCATTAATCAGGATTAGTTAGCATTATCCAAGGATTAAGTTTTGTTTATTCGGAAATATCATTCAGTCCCTCTCCCGTATCATAATGAATGGAGGAACTTATCTATAAAATCAAGCGAGTTGAGACTCTATAATTCAGGGATTTAAGAGTTAGTTGGTAATTATAAGTAAACAGCTAGCCATGAGTCAGTATAAATGTGATCAATGTGAATTTTCTTCCAAGTATAAAAGTAATGTTACACGACATGAAGAAGAGATGCACGAGGAGAGCAGTGAAGAGTCTGGCTCAGATGATGAGATAGAAGTTGAAAGTGATCATGATAATGATGAAACTGTCAACACTGATGAGGATCTTCCTTTAGGGAATGTATGGCCTTCTATGCGTAAGGAAGTGGATGAAGATGAAAACATATTGCAAGTTTTCAAACGTAGATTTTTATATAATAGAAGTTTTGAAAATGACGCTGTTGTAACTGCAGTTATAGCAACGATGCAAAAAGCACAGAGGGAAGATGATATGGATATGCAAGAGGCCTTAGATTATGCTATTGAGAAAAGAAAATATCTCATCATACGTCAAGCAAAGAATGACGAAGAAGAGGAAGCTAGTGATTCTGAGGATGCTGCTGTGAATGAACTTGAATTTAATAGTACTCCAGCATTTCCATATAGTAGGATATAACAATGCTTATAAAAAGGTTTAGATATTATTGTTTGCTAATGCAGAAAATGGTCTCTTTTTCATGGCGTCTTTCTTCTTGAAACGTGTTAAAATAGTTTCTTCAACAGCTTGCACATTTTGTTTTGAATAATGTCCATTTCAAGTTTTGTTTTAAAGTGACTCGAAATCTTGGCTACCAGCCAATCAGATTACAGAGATTTTCTGTTTCTAGAAAAATCTTTCAATGTGACGTCAGGGGATTTCCCCTCGGAAAAGTTCTAGAAATTTCTGATTTCCCATTTCTCATGACAGAGATTTGACGCGTACATTGGAACGTCGCATTCGAAAGTTTCTGGTTTGTTCTTTGAATTCAATCTCGAGCCGAGAACGTGAATTTGCCAGTTCCTCAATATTTTTGTGTTTTCTTGCGATTTACTTAACAAATTCTTATCATCTTATAAGTGCATGAAAAATATGAAACAATTCATTCAATATAACCAAGAGATTTTCTTTTTATTGCTGTAAAAATCTTTTTCATAAACAAAACCGTTTTTTAATTATTAAGCTTTTTATGGGTTTTTTATCAGCTTTGGCAATGTTTTGCAACTTCAAACTAACTTTCCACAACCTTTCCGTTATCGTTTTTGATTATTTTTTACTGTTCATGCTCTTTTCAATTCTCGAAGACTCTCGCGCATGCGTGATCTTAACACCAAAATAAAATAAAAAAATCTACTGCGCATGCGTGCGCTCGACGCCCACTCCCTCTCCTACTAAGGGTATGCGAGGAACAAGCATCTCTTAGTACAGCATAATTTTTGTCAGAAGTTTTCACCACTGTTGGCAGATGTTGATGCTCGTTTTGAATTCTCTTCAGCTCTGCAAGCTAGATAGTGAAAATAATAATAATAATAGCAATAATGATTTGCTATACACACAGGAGCGTCGTCATAAACAAAACAAAACTAAAAACTAACACAATAAGCAAGCAATTGACTCACCATTTCTTGATCTGGAAGCCCTTCTTGAATCTGTTCAGCTGTAAATTTAATGGAGTATTCTGGTTGTGTGGGAGCCTGATCCAAGTGCCGACAAGAGAACTGGCTCAGTTTTGATGAGTTCAGTTAAAGGCTTTACCATTGAGCTTTGTATCATTTTTATCATTTTAACAGGAATTTCGTAGCAATTTGGTGCTTTAGATTTGTCTAGTCTGCTCAGTTGGTCTAAGACTTCAACTTCTAGTACAGGAGATACAACGAAGCTATTTTCCAAGGGGGTTTTAAGTAATCACTGAAAATTTTGTTTGAATTACGGATCTTACATACCAATTTTTTTGCAATATTAGTAAAATATTCATTGAATTCCTTTGCAATTATTTTCTGATCAATTACTAATTGACCATTAATGTTAAGAGAAATGTCTTTTGTAGCTTTTTATTGAGTTTATTAATTAACTCATTAATACCATTCCAAATTTGTTTTGAGCTATTTTTACACAATTTAAAGTAAGAGCTGTAATGGTTTATCTTCCTACAATGGTAAGGTAAGGTATATTTCGGATATCTGCCTGATAAGGAGATTTAGAGTATTTCTGTAATATTTTTATTTATCATACCAAGAAAGGCTTTTCAACTTCTTAAAACTTCTTATAGTATTTGTTTTTTATAGATATAGATTTCAAGATACCTTTTGTTATCCAAGGTTTTAGTCCCTGCTTAAATTCTCTCCTAGATAGTGATCGAAATGGACCATGCTTATTTATTTTGTCTAAAATCAATTCATGGAAATCGTTATACTTTACATCTAAATTTAATGTGGATAAATCAGAGAGATCAAAGTTTATGGGGCTGACGTCATTCTTATAATTTTCAATATTAAAATTTTTAAAATAACGCTCTTTCACAACTACGCCTTTCTCTGTAAGTTTTCTTATTAATCATAATAAAGTTAGGCATATGATCAGTTACAGATGCGATTAGATTACCACTTATGGCATTATTTTCTAGGGGATTATAAAAAATGTTATCTATTAAAGAAGGTCTTTCCCTCCCGGTGCACCTGGTTGGTTGCATAATCAGATCCCTAACTGATCCTCACTAGTCCTAACTAATCATCCCTAATCATTACCTTATCATTACTTGATCCTTAACTGATCCTCACTAATCCTAACTAATTATTACTAATCATTACCTTATCATTACTTGATTCTTAACTGATCCTCACTAATCCTACCTAATCATCCCTAATCATTACCTTATCATTACTTGATCCTTAACTGATCCTCACTAATCCTAACTAATCATTCCTAATCATTACCTTATCATTACTTGATCCTTAACTGATCCTTTCTAATCCTAACTAATCATTCCTAATCATTACCTTATCATTACGTGATCCTTAACTGATCCTTTCTAATCCTAACTAATCATTCCTAATCATTACCTTATCATTACTTGATCCTTAACTGATCCTCACTAATCCTAACTAATCATTCCTAATCATTACCTTATCATTACTTGATCCTTAACTGATCCTCACTAATCCTTAGCAATCATTACTAATCATTACCTGATCATCAGTTGATCCTTAGCTGATCCTCATTAATCCTTACCAATCATACTTAATCATTACCTGATCATCAGTAGATCTTTTACTGACCCTTGATAATCCTAGGCACCCTCCACAGTACTACTGAAGATTAATAAAATCTAGGCAAGGATTAATAAGGATTGGGTTATGATAAAAAATTATTAGTCAGGATTAGTAAGGATAAATGTTGAATGGATAAAGCCAGGATCAGTTAAAGATCAACTAATGATTATGTAATGACTAGCTATGATTAGTAATGAATAGTTAGGATTAGAAGGATCTGTTAAGGATCAACTAATGATGAGGTAATGATTAAGAATGATCAGTAAGGATTC
Source organism: Sanderia malayensis (assembly GCA_013076295.1). NCBI lineage: Eukaryota > Metazoa > Cnidaria > Scyphozoa > Semaeostomeae > Pelagiidae > Sanderia > Sanderia malayensis. The sequence goes on along the minus strand of RQOL01000490.1, from coordinate 110,426 downwards.
GTAAGGATTAGTTAAGGAACAACTAAGGATCAGGTAGTGATTAGGAATGATTGGTAAGGACTAGTAAGGATCAACAGCTGATCAGATGATGATTAGGAAAGATTGATAAGGACTAGCAAGGATCAGTTAAGGATCAACTGATGATCTGCTAATGATAAGTATGATTGGTAAGGATTAATGAGGATCAGCTAAGGATCAACTGATGATCAGGTAATGATTAGTAATGATTGGTAAGGATTAGTGAGGATCAGTTAAGGATCAAGTAATGATAAGGTAATGATTAGGAATGATTAGTTAGGATTAGTGAGGATCAGTTAAGGATCAAGTAATGATAAGGTAATGATTAGGAATGATTAGTTAGGATTAGAAAGGATCAGTTAAGGATCAAGTAATGATAAGGTAATGATTAGGAATGATTAGTTAGGATTAGAAAGGATCAGTTAAGGATCAAGTAATGATAAGGTAATGATTAGGAATGATTAGTTAGGATTAGTGAGGATCAGTTAAGGATCAAGTAATGATAAGGTAATGATTAGGGATGATTAGGTAGGATTAGTGAGGATCAGTTAAGAATCAAGTAATGATAAGGTAATGATTAGTAATAATTAGTTAGGATTAGTGAGGATCAGTTAAGGATCAAGTAATGATAAGGTAATGATTAGGGATGATTAGTTAGGACTAGTGAGGATCAGTTAGGGATCAAGTAATGATAAGGTGATGATTAGGAATGATTAGTTAGGATTAGTGAGGATCAGTTAAGGATCAAGTAATGATAAGGTAATGATTAGGAATGATTAGTTAGGATTAGAAAGGATCAGTTAAGGATCAAGTAATGATAAGGTAATGATTAGGAATGATTGGTAAGGATTAGTAAGGATCAGTTAAGGATCAACTGATGATCTGCTAATGATTAAGTATGATTGGTTAGGATTGGTAAGGATCAGTTAAGGATCAAATAATGATAAGGTAATGATTAGGGATGATTAGTTTGGATTAGTAAGGATCAGTTAAGGATCAAGTAATGATAAGGTAATGATTAGGGATGATTAGTTAGGATTAGTGAGGATTACTTAAAGATCAACTGATGATCAGTAGTGACTGTAAGGATTATCAAGGATCAGTTAAGGATATACTGATGATCAGGTAATTAATAGGTATGATTGTTAAGGATTAGTAAGGATCAGTGAAGGATCAACTAATGATCAGGTAATGATTAGGAATGATAATCAAGGATGTATTGAGGATCAAGTATTTAGAAGGTAATGACCAGGAATGATTAGCTAGAATGGAGTAGTCATTAATCAGGATTAGTTAGCATTATCCAAGGATTAAGTTTTGTTTATTCGGAAATATCATTCAGTCCCTCTCCCGTATCATAATGAATGGAGGAACTTATCTATAAAATCAAGCGAGTTGAGACTCTATAATTCAGGGATTTAAGAGTTAGTTGGTAATTATAAGTAAACAGCTAGCCATGAGTCAGTATAAATGTGATCAATGTGAATTTTCTTCCAAGTATAAAAGTAATGTTACACGACATGAAGAAGAGATGCACGAGGAGAGCAGTGAAGAGTCTGGCTCAGATGATGAGATAGAAGTTGAAAGTGATCATGATAATGATGAAACTGTCAACACTGATGAGGATCTTCCTTTAGGGAATGTATGGCCTTCTATGCGTAAGGAAGTGGATGAAGATGAAAACATATTGCAAGTTTTCAAACGTAGATTTTTATATAATAGAAGTTTTGAAAATGACGCTGTTGTAACTGCAGTTATAGCAACGATGCAAAAAGCACAGAGGGAAGATGATATGGATATGCAAGAGGCCTTAGATTATGCTATTGAGAAAAGAAAATATCTCATCATACGTCAAGCAAAGAATGACGAAGAAGAGGAAGCTAGTGATTCTGAGGATGCTGCTGTGAATGAACTTGAATTTAATAGTACTCCAGCATTTCCATATAGTAGGATATAACAATGCTTATAAAAAGGTTTAGATATTATTGTTTGCTAATGCAGAAAATGGTCTCTTTTTCATGGCGTCTTTCTTCTTGAAACGTGTTAAAATAGTTTCTTCAACAGCTTGCACATTTTGTTTTGAATAATGTCCATTTCAAGTTTTGTTTTAAAGTGACTCGAAATCTTGGCTACCAGCCAATCAGATTACAGAGATTTTCTGTTTCTAGAAAAATCTTTCAATGTGACGTCAGGGGATTTCCCCTCGGAAAAGTTCTAGAAATTTCTGATTTCCCATTTCTCATGACAGAGATTTGACGCGTACATTGGAACGTCGCATTCGAAAGTTTCTGGTTTGTTCTTTGAATTCAATCTCGAGCCGAGAACGTGAATTTGCCAGTTCCTCAATATTTTTGTGTTTTCTTGCGATTTACTTAACAAATTCTTATCATCTTATAAGTGCATGAAAAATATGAAACAATTCATTCAATATAACCAAGAGATTTTCTTTTTATTGCTGTAAAAATCTTTTTCATAAACAAAACCGTTTTTTAATTATTAAGCTTTTTATGGGTTTTTTATCAGCTTTGGCAATGTTTTGCAACTTCAAACTAACTTTCCACAACCTTTCCGTTATCGTTTTTGATTATTTTTTACTGTTCATGCTCTTTTCAATTCTCGAAGACTCTCGCGCATGCGTGATCTTAACACCAAAATAAAATAAAAAAATCTACTGCGCATGCGTGCGCTCGGACGCCCACTCCCTCTCCTACTAAGGGTATGCGAGGAACAAGCATCTCTTAGTACAGCATAATTTTTGTCAGAAGTTTTCACCACTGTTGGCAGATGTTGATGCTCGTTTTGAATTCTCTTCAGCTCTGCAAGCTAGATAGTGAAAATAATAATAATAATAGCAATAATGATTTGCTATACACACAGGAGCGTCGTCATAAACAAAACAAAACTAAAAACTAACACAATAAGCAAGCAATTGACTCACCATTTCTTGATCTGGAAGCCCTTCTTGAATCTGTTCAGCTGTAAATTTAATGGAGTATTCTGGTTGTGTGGGAGCCTGATCCAAGTGCCGACAAGAGAACTGGCTCAGTTTTGATGAGTTCAGTTAAAGGCTTTACCATTGAGCTTTGTATCATTTTTATCATTTTAACAGGAATTTCGTAGCAATTTGGTGCTTTAGATTTGTCTAGTCTGCTCAGTTGGTCTAAGACTTCAACTTCTAGTACAGGAGATACAACGAAGCTATTTTCCAAGGGGGTTTTAAGTAATCACTGAAAATTTTGTTTGAATTACGGATCTTACATACCAATTTTTTTGCAATATTAGTAAAATATTCATTGAATTCCTTTGCAATTATTTTCTGATCAATTACTAATTGACCATTAATGTTAAGAGAAATGTCTTTTGTAGCTTTTTATTGAGTTTATTAATTAACTCATTAATACCATTCCAAATTTGTTTTGAGCTATTTTTACACAATTTAAAGTAAGAGCTGTAATGGTTTATCTTCCTACAATGGTAAGGTAAGGTATATTTCGGATATCTGCCTGATAAGGAGATTTAGAGTATTTCTGTAATATTTTTATTTATCATACCAAGAAAGGCTTTTCAACTTCTTAAAACTTCTTATAGTATTTGTTTTTTATAGATATAGATTTCAAGATACCTTTTGTTATCCAAGGTTTTAGTCCCTGCTTAAATTCTCTCCTAGATAGTGATCGAAATGGACCATGCTTATTTATTTTGTCTAAAATCAATTCATGGAAATCGTTATACTTTACATCTAAATTTAATGTGGATAAATCAGAGAGATCAAAGTTTATGGGGCTGACGTCATTCTTATAATTTTCAATATTAAAATTTTTAAAATAACGCTCTTTCACAACTACGCCTTTCTCTGTAAGTTTTCTTATTAATCATAATAAAGTTAGGCATATGATCAGTTACAGATGCGATTAGATTACCACTTATGGCATTATTTTCTAGGGGATTATAAAAAATGTTATCTATTAAAGAAGGTCTTTCCCTCCCGGTGCACCTGGTTGGTTGCATAATCAGAGGTTGATAGAAATTCGAAACATAAGATTTACAAAATTTTCCGCTATGGGTAAGTAATTAACCCATTGTATGTGGGTTGAAAGAGGCATGGGTGAAGCGAATGCAGCGCACGAAGTGCGCCAACCAGATTGAGCTTCTTTTACTTGAGGAGCTGGGGCGAATGAGCGAAACGAGTGGTGACCCCTAGTCTATATATACTATTCTACGATCACACGTGACCCGGAGGCGCTGAACAATGCCCATTGTCTTTTGAACAATCGACGTTCGACCAAACAATGGGATCAAAGGAATTTCGTTGTGATCAAAAAGGCTTTTTTCCTGGGGGTCAATAAGGGTGGAAATGGGTATAGAAATGATCGCTGCATTGCGCTGATCACAGTAAAGCTTTCCGCTAATTTCTACTCCAAACGGTTCGGGAGTTATGGCCCATTTTGTGTTCCGACTTTCTAGAAAGTTCCGAGGATGGAGTTAATGAGATGCAAAACGAGCAGGGAGAAGCACGTGTTTTTTTAGTTGAACGGGCGGCAAGTTGGTCGGGTTTAAACGTGAATACGTGCCGGAAATCAATTGTAAAGACGTGTCAATTGTTGTCAAGACCTGTGGAGACAATTGGTGAACAATTATTTCAAGGTATTTCCTTTATTCAATTGTTTTTGGCTTTAAATAGCACGAGTTTTGTTATGTTTAACCTCACGTTTTTCTTTCGGCTCGAGGGCCTAACCAAAACATGAAGACAATTTTGATTTTCTTGGGTCGTTCTGGGCCGATTTTCTCCATTTAAACTTTCGATAACTGTTTATTTACACGAGAACTAAAGTTATATGGCTTTGTTTTTTTTGTTCTGTTGACTTTCCTCTGTTTTTGGACACTTTTAGCCGAGATTGGGTTTTGCTGGAAAACACGAAATTTTCACGCAACACGCGTGGGTTTTGCATTTGCAAAAATTAATTTTTAAACTCCCAAAACTTTGTTTTTTTCACCCAAATACTTTCGATAAATGTTCGCCAAGCTATTAGCTTCATGTTGATATTTTCGTGGGGTGTGTAGGACAAAAATTGGTCATGCTAATTGAATTTGAAAGTTGGTGAGTCGTGTTTCAATTGCTATTTTTTGCAGGGTTTTGATTTCACGGCTATTTTTGATGAAGAAAATCATGTCTTGGACTTCAAAAATTTACAACTAAAATTGCCAAAAGCTTTTCCTATGCACTCAAGTACTTTCGATATTTATTTGCCAAGGTATTAGCTTCATGCTGGTGTAATTTGAGTTCAAATGGACAAATTTTGACCAAGTTAGGGGAGTTTTTGTGTTCTCAAAGTTGGCTGATGAATAAATTTTTTCACGGCTTTTGTGTTGGGCTGCACTAAATACTCTCTTAAAATTCAAAACAACACTGTTAAGAAATGTGAATATATTTATCGGATTCGCTGTTTCCTTAGCTACAGTTTGATGTATTTTTTATTACAGATTGAGTTTAAATTTTCCAAGATTGATTAAATTTTTGAAGGCAACTTTTTTTTTCAAACTTCACACTGAAGCTATCAACCTTCGGCTTTCAGGGGGGGCGGCGTGGGCGCGGGGCGGTCGCATGGCGGGGGGGGGGGAAGATTCGACCTCCCACCTTTACGTTCTTTAGAAATGTGGCGTCGTGTGTATTGTAGGGTATGTATGGTAGGGTATGTATTGTAGGTTATGTATTGTAGGGTATGTATTGTAGGGTATGTATTGTAGGGTATGTATTGTAGGGTATGCATTGTAGGGTATGTATTGTAGGGTATGTATTGTAGGGTATGTTATGTAGGGTATGTATTGTAGGGTATGTATTGTAGGGTATGCATTGTAGGGTATGTTATGTAGGGTATGTATTGTAGGGTATGTATTGTAGGGTATGTATTGTAGGGTATGTATTGTAGGGTATGTATTGTAGGGTATATATAGTAGGGTATGTTATGTAGGGCATGTATTGTAGGGTATGTATTGTAGGGTATGTATTGTAGGGTATGTATGTATGTATGTATGTATGTATGTATGTATGTATGTATGTATGTATGTATGGGCATGAGCGGCAGCGAATGCAGCGCGCGAAGCGCGCCAACCAGATTAAGCTTTGTCTATTTGACGGGCTCCGGGGAGGGAGCGAAGCGACCGAACCCGGCCCATGTTTGTATGTATGTATGTATGTATGTATGTATGTATGTATGTATGTATGTATGTATGTATGTATGTATGTATGTATGTATGTATGTATGTATGTATGTATGGGCATGAGCATAAGCGAATGCAGCGCACGAAGTGCGCCAACGACAGGCGAGCGTAGCGAGCTAACCCATTGTATGTAGAGTTGAAAAGGGCATGAGCGTAAGCGAATGCAGCGCACGAAGTGCGCCAACCACAGGCGAGCGCAGCGAGCTAACCCATTGTACGTGGGGTTGAAAGGGGCATGAGCGGGAGCGAATGCAGCGCGCGAAGCGCGCCAACCACATTAAGCTTTTGTTGCTTGGGGGGCTCCGGGAAGCGAGCGAAGCGAGTGCCCCCGGCTAGTCTATATATAATAAAATGTGATCACACGTGACCCGCCGACTCTGAACAATGACCTATTGTTTCTTGAACAATCGACGTTCGAAAAAACAATGGCAACGTTCCACCAAACAATGGGATCAAAGGAGCGGGCGTTGCCACTCAAAGGCTTTTTTTCTGGGGGTCAATAAGGGTGCAAATTGGTATAAAAATGATCGCTGCGTTGTGCTGATGAAACTAAAGCTTTCCGCTAATTTCTAACCCCAGCGGTTCGAGAGTTATGACCCATTTTGTGTTCCGACCTTCTAGAAAGTTCCGAGGACCGAGTTAATGAGATGCAAAACGAGCAGGGAGAAGCACGTGTTTTTTTAGTTGAACGGGCGGCAAGTTGGTCGGGTTTAAACGTGAATACGTGCCGGAAATCAATTGTAAAGACGAGTCAATTGTTGTCAAGACCTGTGGAGACAATTGGTGAACAATTATTTCAAGGTATTTCCTTTATTCAATTGTTTTTGGCTTTAAATAGCACGAGTTTTGTTTTGTTTAACCTCACGTTTTTCTTTCGGCTCGAGGGCCTAACCAAAACATGAAGACAATTTTGAATTTCTCGGGTCGTTCTGGGTCGATTTTCTCCATTTAAACTTTCGATAACTGTTTATTTACACGAGAACTAAAGTTATATGGCTTTGTTTTTTTTGTTTTGTTGATTTTCCTCTGATTTTGGACAGTTTTGGCCGAGTTTGGGTTTTGCTGGAAAACACGAAATTTTCAAACAACACGCGTGTGTTTTGCACTTGCGAAAATTAATTTTTAACCTGCCAAAACTTTGTTTTTTTCACCCAAATACTTTCGATAAATGTTCGCCAAGCTATTAGCTTCTTTTTGATATTTTCGTGGGTTCTGTAGGACGAAAATTCGCCACGTTAATTTAATTTGAAAGTTTTAGTGTTTTTAAAGTACCTTTACGAATTCATTTTTACACTTTCAAAAGAAACGGCTTTTAGGGGGGCGGCAGGGTGGGCGCTGGGTGGTCGCTTGCCAGGGGGAAGTATGGTAGGGTATGTATGGTAGGGTATGCATTGTAGGGTATGTATTGTAGGGTATGTATCGTAGGGTATGTTATGTAGGGTATGTATAGTAGGGTATGTTATGCAGGGTATTTATTGTAGGGTATTTATTGTAGGGTATGTATTGTAGGGTATGTTATGTAGGGTATGTATTGTAGGGTATGTATTGTAGGACATGTATTGTAGGGTATGTATTTTAAGGTATTTATAGTAGGGTATGTATTGTAGGGTATGTATAATAGGGTATGTTATGTAGGGTATGTATTGTAGGGTATGTATTGTAGGGTATGTATTGTAGGGTATGTATTGTAGGGTATGTATTGTAGGGTATTTATTGTAGGGTATGTATTGTAGGGTTTGTATTGTAGGGTATGTATTGTAGGGTATGTTTTGTAGGGTATGTATTGTAGGGTATGTATTGTAGGGTATGTTATGTAGGGTATGTGTTGTAGGGTATGTATCGTAGGGTATGTATCGTAGGGTATGTATGTATGTATGTATGTATGGGCATGAGCGGGAGCGAATGCAGCGCGCGAAGCGCGCCAACCAGATTAAGCTTTGTTTACTTCACGGGCTCCGGGGAGGGAGCGAAGCGACCGAACCCGGCTCATGCATGTATGTATGTATGTATGTATGTATGTATGTATGTATGTATGTATGTAGGTATGTAGGTATGTATGTATGTAGGTATGTATGTATGTATGTATGTATGTATGGGCATGAGCAGGAGCGAATGCAGCGCGCGAAGCGCGCCAACCACATTAAACTTTTGTTGCTTGGGGGGCTCCGGGGAGGGAGCGTAGCGACCGGGCCCCCGGCTAGTCTATATATAATAAAATTGTACATCACGTGACCGGCCGACTGTGAACAATGGGCTATTGTTTGGTGAACAATCGACGTTCGACCGAACAATGGGTTCAAAGGAGCGGGCGTTGCCAGTCAAAGGCTTTTTTTCTGGCGGTCAATAAGGGTGCAAATTGGTATGGAAATGATCGCTGCATTGTGCTGATGAAACTAAAGCTTTCCGCTAATTTCTAACCCCAGCGGTTCGGGAGTTATGGCCCATTTTGTGTTCAGACCTTCTAGAAAGTTCCGAGGACCGAATTAATGAGATGCAAAACGAGCAGGGAGAAGCACGTGTTTTCTTAGTTGAACGGGCGGCAAGTTGCTCGGGTTTAAAGGTGAATACCTACCGGAAATCAATTGTAAAGACGTGTCAATTGTTGTCAAGACCTGTGGAGACAATTGGTGGACAATTATTTCAAGGTATTTCCTTTATTTCATTGTTTTTGAGTGGAAATAGCCCGAGCATTGTTTTGTTTAACCTCACGTTTTTTGTGTTGAGGCAAGGGCCTAACGAAAACGCGAAGACAATTTTGATTTTCTCGGGTCGTTCTGGGCCGATTTTCTCCATTTAAATTTTCGATAACTGTTTATTTACACAAGAACTAAAGTTATATGGCTTTGTTTTTTTTGTTTTGTTGATTTTCCTCTGATTTTGGACAGTTTTGGCCGAGTTTGGGTTTGGCTGGAAAACACGAAAATTTCAAACAACACGCGTGTGTTTTGCACTTGCGAAAATTAATTTTTAACCTGCCAAAACTTTGTTTTTTTCACCCAAATATTTTCGATAAATGTTCGCCAAGCTATTAGCTTCATTTTGATATTTTCGTGGGTTCTGTAGGACGAAAATTCGCCACGTTAATTTAATTTGCAAGTTTTAGTGTTTTTAAAGTACGTTGATGAATTCATTTTTTCACTTTCAGAAGAAAGGGCTTTTAGGGGGGCGGCAGGGAGGGCGCTGGGTGGTCGCTTGCCAGGGGGAAGTATGGTAGGGTATGTTATGTAGGGTATGTTATGTAGGGTATGTATTGTAGGGTATGTTATGTAGGGTATGTATTGTAGGGTATGTATTGTAGGGTATGTGTGGTAGGGTATGTATTGTGGGGTATGTTATGTAGGGTATGTATTGTAGGGTATATATTGTAGGGTATGTTATGTAGGGCATGTATTGTAGGGTATGTATTGTAGGGTATGTATCGTAGGGTATGTTATGTAGGGTATGTTATGTAGGGTATGTATTGTAGGGTATGTTATGTAGGGTATGTATTGTGGGGTATGTATTGTAGGGTATGTGTGGTAGGGTATGTATTGTGGGGTATGTTATGTAGGGTATGTATTGTAGGGTATATATTGTAGGGTATGTTATGTAGGGCATGTATTGTAGGGTATGTATGGTAGGGTATGTATTGTAGGGTTTGTATTGTAGGGTATGCATTGTAGGGTATGTATTGTAGGGTTTGTATTGTAGGTTATGTATTGTATGGTATGTATTGTAGGGTATGTTATGTAGGGCATGTATTGTAGGCTATGGATTGTAGGTTATGTATTGTAGGGTATGTATTGTAGGGTATGTATTGTAGGGCATGTATTGTAGGGTATGTATTGTAGGGTATGTATTGTAGGGTATGTATTGTAGGCTTTGTATTGTAGGGTATGTTATGTAGGGCATGTATTGTAGGGTATGTATTGTAGGTTATGTATTGTAGGGTATGTATTGTAGGGTATGTATTGTAGGGTTTGTATTGTAGGTTATGTATTGTAGGTTATGTATTGTAGGGTATGTATTGTAGGGTTTGTATTGTAGGGTATGCATTGTAGGGTATGTATTGTAGGGTATGTATTGTAGGGTATGTATGTATGTATCGGCATGAGCGGCAGCGAATGCAGCGTGCGAAGCGCGCCAACCAGATTAAGCTTTGTCTACTTGACGGGCTCCGGGGAGGGAGCGAAGCGACCGAACCCGGCCCATCTATGTATGTATGTATGTAGGTATGTATGTATGTATGTATGTATGTATGTATGTATGTATGTATGTATGTATGGGCATGAGCGGCAGCGAATGCAGCACGCGAAGCGCGCCAACCACGTTAAACTTTTGTTGCTTGGGGGCCTCCGGGGAGGGAGCATAGCGACCGGGCCCCCGGCTAGTTACTGATTTATTCTGGGAAGAGAAGCAAACTTATTCAATTTAAATAAAGTGAAGAACAGAGGCAATATCTAAACTTTTCCCACAATATTTGTCATTACAGTGTAAAAACAAGACTTTAAACTAAAAAACACATACAGTAAGTTTTTATGATAAAAATATGTTATTTTTGGTTCAGAAAATCTAAAAACGAGAAGTTGTTATTGAATGCGTTGTTAGCTGGATTGCGAAAAATCCCTCCATGATGGCTGTAAATATGATTTTGAGGTGTTGCATATGACTGCTGCTGCACATTAGCACGAAAATTTGAGATTCATGAACACATCATCTCTCTTTGCCTGTCTTTCACTGTCCTCTTTTAGAAGATTCAGTAATTCTTTTATTCGGTCATTTTGCAAAGAATTCTGTAACCCTTTCACAGAGCTGCTTAGTGTTGCCATGCTTGACCTGTCATTTCTACCTACTGCGCAGGACATTTCTACCTACTTCCACCTATGTTTGTTGGCATCATTTTCCCCAAAATTCCCTACGTTTTTCAAAATATACCTACGTTTCTACCTACGTTCCCACATGATCTTAAACATAATTCTTCAGAGAAAGTTCATTTAAAATCAAACAGTGTATATATTGAGTACCATAAAATCTTAGCCAACATCAACAAAAGAGTTTATAAATGACATAAGTATTACAAAAATATTACACTAAAGATAACGAAGTTACAGTTGCACGTTCGTTTGGTGAGTATCTTTTTTCATACGAACTCTTGCATTTGTATGAAGACTTGCCAGCCGGTTGTCAACCTTGAAATTGGTTGAAAAGTGTTCGCTGACTTTGACAATTCCTTCTGTTCTGCTGATGGCGAGTTTGTTTCACAGTTTTGTTTTTATGTTTTTTACTGTCGAAAATGTTCTTTCCACACAAGTGGTACTCTGAGGAAGGGCTGTAATCTGAATCATAAATTCACCAAGAACTTTGTAAGCTTCTACTTTGCTGACAAATTTCCAAAAGTCAATAAAGCTACTGTCCTTTATTCTTCATTGACAATACTGAAATCAACCAGGAGAGATCTCCATTCTCGAACATCATTTGACAATTTACTTGGAAAAGGCGAGGACGCTTCAATGCAAGTACTCCTGTGGCGTCTGTTGCAGCCTTTCTGTCAACAATGACAGCTTGGTGAATGGACTGTACTGCTTTAAGAACAGGCTCGGTTATATCAATGCGATTTAAGATCTGATGGACTGCTTCTCTGTACCAGTTGCGGCAACGTGTCGAAAATCTTTCTCTCTCATGTGGTACCTTTGCGTTGATGTTTCCTGTGCCAAAACTCCTGGTTATATTTTGTTGAATGGCAACCAGCTATCCTTATCGGCGACGTTGACTTTTGTCAAGTCATCTTTAATTCTTTTCATGAAGTTGATACAGTACATACGAAAAAACACGCTCCATTCAGGGAGAAACCTATGCAGCTCGAAATCATTTGATTGAAAAAGAATACTCAATCCTTTGAGATCTCCAAGTACGAAATCAATGAATTCAAACGTTGCCTTGATGTAATTCAATTTCAAATGCTGCAGAATTTTTTCAGCTTGAAGTGATTTTGTTTCAAAAATTTCTGCAGTGAAGAAGTACTCCAGGGCTGGCCATTGGCTGATGATTCTTGTGAGGCATTGCGAAAGTGACAGCCATCGAGTCTGGCAGGATTTCAAGATCTTATGTGGCTCGCAGTCATAAAAATGTTGAAATTCCTCGAAGATCTTTTTTCTGTTTGGTGAATCCTTAAAATAGTTGTAGATGTCGTGGGTAAGCTGTTCAGCAGTATTTGAAAGAGTTTCACAGGCATGACCAGCTACAAGATTAAATGAATGGCAGTAGCATTTCAAAATGTACAAATCTGGCACAGCAGCTTTCATTTGTGTTAACAGTGAATTGTTCCTCCCTTGCATTAGATTCTCACCATCAGATGCGTAGCCAATTACATCATTCCACTCAATCTCGTCTTCTGCAAAAGTTGTGGCCAAGAGCTCAAACAATGCATCAGCACCTCCTTCTTTCCCCACTAGCAGCAAACGATAACGTTTTGTTGTTGGCTCACATTTATCATTTACATACCGTACATTTACACAGAAGGTCTTGTCAGTTGCCTTGTCACAGAGAATTGAAATCCTCTTGAGCTTTTCATCTCTTCAACCAGCTTCTTGAGCATACGGAGCAAGACAATCTGTAAAAAGGTAGGTTCCTTTAGTCCTATTGCAAGTCCTATCTGTTTTACTGTTTTTGAATTGTCAGCTATCAAGTGAAGCGTTTGCATCAACTGTTCCAAAAATTGAAAGATATATTTCGTCTAGCTATTAAAGCAACAGCGTTCAGTTCTGCATTTATCTTGCTGAAGCTGTTGACTTCCATGAAATCAGTAAGCGAATGGTTGGATCCGACGTTGTTGGACAACCTCTTCTGCAACCCAGTTTTGGTGTGGGCAATCAATTCTGATTTACCAATGGCAAGATCTTTATCGCAAATACTGCAATCTGCCTTATAAGACCCTTTCTTTGAAACTGACAGCCAACCATATGCCCATTTTTCTTTTTCCCAATCTTTTCTGTACTTTTGTCCGCGATACTTCTTTTTGAGGTTTTTTGGCATTTTAAATCTCTTCTTTAGAAAGAAAGCATGTACATAGTGAGAGATCAACCAATTTGTAATGATATTGATGTTGCCCTCCAAGCTTATAAGTCTTTAACCTAACCACACCTGCAGAATAGATCCTCTGAAGTGGGGAATGAAGCCACAAAAACAAGTTGACTTTGAAAATAATTTTAACAGCTCTTTTTAAGGTGTGACTTGTCTAATTGTGCCCTTTTTGGAAAGTGCCACACGGGAAGTCTGTAATAATTGATGGTCAAAGCCGAAAAAACAAACAACTTAATTGTTTTCGCCGCAAACAAATTTAATCCCTACAATTTTAAGATTTCCACCTACTTTCCCTGAATTATCCCGTAGGTTTTCCCTACAACCCACAAGCTTCTAAAAATCCCCAAAATAGGTAGAAATCCCTACACATGGCAGCCTAAAAAAGTTAACAACTGAAAAATTCATGATGAACTTTTCAATTGTTAACTTTTTCCACCTCTATGGAGTTTAATGCACTGGCACAAATACTGCTTTTCTTTTTGCTGAGTTTGTACCAGAATCAGCAGATGTTGAGGGTGTTCTTGAACCAAATTCATTGCCTGTGGCAGAATTTTCACCAAGATCAAGAACATCAACATCAGGCTCTATTGACTGTTCAGTTGGCAGCTTGCCATTGATGTCATGACAGGAAATAAAGTAGGAAAGGGCTGAATTGAAGAAGGTACAAATATGTATGAATGCCTACGAATGGCTTAAAAAACTATTTTGTATGTGTTGCGTTCATGATCTTTTGAATCTCATATACTTTTCATCTCTTGACGGGTATGCCCTTTTGATAGCAATTACTAGACAGGATGAAAAAGCACGTCTGCTCTTCTCAATTTTCCATGCTGGCAGATTACATACTGGCAATAACCTGCGTTCCTGTTCTCATCTGAAGTGAATTCATAGTCAGCCAACAAAATATCACAAGGAGTTCTTTTGACATTCTCCAGTGCATTCCTATGGAGGCCCGTTCTGGTCAAAATACGGTAGATAATTTTGTATTGCTTTTTGATTATTTATGCTCGTGTTATAATTAGTTCTTATGTTTCCATCTTTATATTTCCATTGCATGTCTGAAATAACTTTTGCGTACCCGACGTCCCTGAATATGTTTTTTGTGTTGCTTGTTTATTTATGTGTTGGTTGTGTCCAATGAATTATTTTTGTATGGTTTTGTGAATTATTTTGTATGGTTTTGTGAATTATTTTTGTGTGATTTTGTGAATTATTTTGTGTGGTTTTGTGAATTATTTTTGTGTGGTTTTGTGAATTATCCCACAATGCTTTGCGGTGTTTTTTCGCGCCCACTTTTCAAAGTTTTCGCAAGAGAAGCAGTGCTGTTGAAATGCCTGGTGGGAGGAGAACTATCCTACGAGAAAGGAATGAGCGCGGTTTCACTCTGTTTCTTCGAAATTTGAAAGGTGTGGTAAACCTTTTTGTATCCCCTGATGTTGAATCTTCATCAACTCAAACTTTGATAGAGGTCAGGCATAGACTGTTGGATGCTTCAGGGACTTTGGCCTTGCTTGTGCATCACAGACCCAATGCAGCTGTTATCAATCTTTTGCCATTCCAACGTATATTGGAGAACTTGAATAATCAAGTTAGAGAACTACTTATCAACAATGATTCAACAAAGAGATGATGCAAATTACCATGACACTGTGGAGACGGCATATGCTGCACCAATTAACATCGAAACACATGGTGCCGGTCGTAAACATTTGGAAACTTCTCAAGAACAACTGGAGCATTTACGGTCTCTTTTTTTTTTCTTGGACAAAGATCACAAAGCTTCTTGGTGTGAGTATATCAACTCTGCAACTTCGTCGAATAGAGTTTGGCATGGCAGCAAGTTTTGAGAACTATTCAGAGTTAACAGACGATGAATTGGATGATATTTACAGACAAGTAACAATGACGACAGATGGTGGTCCACTGACCCCAAACATTGGCAGACGAAGATTCATAGGTGCACTGAGAAGTAGAGGGTTGCGAGTGCAAAGATGGCGTGTCAGCGACTGCCTTCGACGAATGGACCCTATTGGCACAGCCCTTCGTTGGCGTATGCTCATTCACCGTAGGAAATATTTTGTACCCTATCCCAACAGTTTGTGGCACATAGACTCGTGTCACAAATTGATCAGATACAAAATCATCATTCATGTTTGTGTCGACGGTAAAACAAGGTCCATCATCTATGCATCATGCTGCAACAATAATAAGGCAGAAACCGTGCTTGCTCTGTTCGAAGATGGTGTGCAGAGATGGGGAATCCCCTCCCATGTTCGCAGCGATTATGGAATGGAGAACTACCTGGTAGGGTGTTATATGATTCAACATCGCGGTTTAAACCGTGGGAGTATCATCACTGGATCTTCTGTCCATAACTGTAGAGTTGAAAGGATGCATCGCGATGTTTACTCAGGTGTCCTTGTTTTCTATAACAACATGTTTCAAGACCTTGAGAACGAAGGTCTCCTGGATGTGCTGAATGATGTGCATTTGTTCAGTTTACATCACATATTCATTCCAAGAGTTGAAAGGTCTTTACAAGAGTTTGTAAATCAAATGAATCATAGACCAGTTTCCACGGAAAGAAACTTGTCGCCACTTCAGATGTGGGAGAGTGGCATGCTAGAGAATTTCCATTCTGAAGAACCACCTTTGAATGAATTGGACATTGAAGAGTTTGGTATTGGTCCTGACAGTGTCCTCTCCGTGGAAGAAGAAGATTATCAAGTAAACATTCCGGAACCCAATTTTTACTTGACTGATGATCAATTTAGATCACTGCCAGATCCAATGCTGGATGATGGAGAAGGAGGTAGACATTTATACCAAGAGTGTAATAGGTTGCTAGGGACATTTGATTTGTGATCCATATTTGAGGCACATACCTTAAAATCCATGTTTACAAAATCCAGCCAGAACCAGATTTGCCGGATTTTTTAAAATGAAATCTGGTCTTACCGGATTTTTTCTCAGTGTCACTTGTTTGCTAAATCAGGTCGTAGAAACAACATGTGATGGAAACAATCTTCATTTAAAATTGACATTGAGTAAGCCTTATTATCATTGTTTTGTCTATCTACCACTTTCTCTTGCAGTTCAATACCTACATACTGCCTACTATTAACTTAAGGGAATATAACTTAACATAACTTGAATATGACATAACTATTGTTCATATTTGCAAAATCAACAGCAACAAAAACTTTCAGTTTCTCCAACTGTTCAACAATAAACTCAAAAGTTTAAGCTAAATTTGATCAAATAAAAAAAAGTTTACTGTTTGCCAAAGTATGCTGATGCAAATGCAAGGTCGTAAATGTTGTAAAGTCTTTCTGAGCATGGCATAGGAATAGAAAGTGTGGCTATGGGTATCTTCAAAGCATTTATGCGTGTGTGAGCTGTTGGTGTGAAGCATGGAACAACTTTTGCTGTACGTTCAGCCTCACTATCTCTTGTTGCTGATTGATTCAAGCCAATTTCCACTTCATTTGCTACACGAAACTCTATGCTTGGATGAATTTTAAAGCCAAGAACAGGCTCTTCTGTTGCGCCAGTTGCAAATTTGAAAATGTGACCAAGATCCAAGGTCATGTCACCACATGATCTTCTACCGCCAGCGACTTCCCTGATGTATCTCACAAGGCATTGATATGCTTCTTTCTCCTTGGTGAAAGCATTTGATCCCTCTTCGGAAAAACTTGGCTTCAAGAGATGGAGAAGTTTCTGCACAGACAATTTGTGTTGTGAACCGGGGCGCAAAAGATGCACCAACATTGGAAATTCTCTCATAGCAGACAGCATCCCAGTGACTCTAGACCCTTTTGAAATTCTTGATGCATACATCTGATGATGCAGTTGAAATTATAATGCTGCAAGGTGCTTTCTGCCAAGATGAAGGAATTTTACCATTTTGAAGCAATGATAATGCAAACATGACCCAAATGGCAGTAAATCCTTCTGAAGATGAGAACGCAGTCCTAAATCAAAATATTTTTGCTTGATTTCTTGCATCACAAGCATTAACCATTCCTTCCATGGCCCCCTTGGTCATACACTCCTCTCCCATGAATCCACTTGAAATGTTAAGCGCAAGTTTTCCACAAATTCTAGTTCACTAAATGTTGACTTGAGGATTTGGTCCCTATCAACGGTAATAAAGTTTGGTTTCACCAGCAAACAATGCTTCATCAGGAGAGATATCTCCAATGCTCTTCTTGTACTATTTCTGCTTGCAAAAATCTCAGAATTTCAACTGGATCAACTAGATTTTCCCTTTTTCCTTTCTCTATTATATGTTCTATTGGGAATGGACATTTGGGGTCATCTGGAGAATCAGAACCTGTGTTATCCAATGGTGTTTGTTGAGGATGAGGATTTTCATCTGCTACCATACTATATCATCATTTTGTACATTGTCAGGAAGAAAAGTATCTGGTATTAGTCACCAAAAGCAGGAACATCCAATAAAGCATCAATGGAGTCATCAGGCATTCATATAGCAACGTATGTAAACAGCACCTGATGGAGAAATTGACTTAAGTAGCAATCTTCCATCAATACTCTTGTTGGGTGGGATAGTAGGTTTCACCAATACACCTCCAGAATTTTTGACAATTTCAAAGTCAATACCTTTAAGTTCCTCCGGTAATAAATTTTGCAGTTCTTGATAAAGTTTATTGTCATTCCACGCTTGTCAAAATCGAAACCCGAGATGATTCTTCTGGTTCTTTCTAAAGCTTGCCTCTCAGTTTTTGTTGGTACCTTTTCACAAGCCATCTCCAAAATGATGACAACCCTGGTAATAATTTCAGATAGTGGTGGTCTACCAGGTCCAGAACGTGCTGAAGTTGCTCTAGAATAAGCTGCTGGCCTTTGGTCTCTCCTTCTAGATCCCCTGTTTACCGTTGGAAACCTTTGCCGCAACTCAGAAACAGCGGATGCTTGTCCAGATGAATGATTTGGACTAGGCCTAATGCTTGTACTAGCAGTCGGAGTAGTTGGCCTAGACTCTCTTCTCGTTGCTGCTTGCTCTAACTCTGCTTCGTTGTTGGAGGCTGTTCTAATGGAGGATTGATCGACGAGGCCAGCTAGTTGATTGATATTGTTTATGGCATGCTGTGCTATATTGCGGACACGATCTGCAAACTGACATTATGAACGTGAACAAGCTGAACTTTATGAACGTGATTTCAGGAGATGCGATGACGAAAGTGCAAAGTGGGTGCGAAAAAACACCGCAAAGCATTGTGGGATAATTCACAAAACCACACAAAAATAATTCACAAAACCACACAAAAATAATTCACAAATCACACAAAAATAATTCACAAAACCATACAAAAATAATTCACAAAACCATACAAAAATAATTCACAAAATCACACAAAATTAATTCACAAAACCATACAAAAATAATTCACAAAACCATACAAAAATAATTCATTGGACACAACCAACACATAAATAAACAAGCAACACAAAAACATATTCAGGGACGTCAGGTACGCAAAAGTTATTTCAGACATGCAATGGAAATATAAAGATGGAAACATAAGAACTAATTATAACACGAGCATAAATAATCAAAAAGCAATACAAAATTATCTACTGTATTTTGACCAGAACGGGCCTCCATACATTCCTGTCAAGTCTCACTGGGAGCGGGAGTCATGTATCGCAGCTGTTGCACCAATTTCCAGGCTCTTGACACTTCACAATAAATTCTGGCAGTAGCTCAAACTGCCTCTGCCATTGGAGAGTACCCCTGGCAGGAGCATTTTCAGTTCATCTTTGGAGAGCTTTCCAAGAAATTCCTGCATAGAAATGATGCATTTCATTCCAAATAATCTTACATGGACCTGACCCTGACCAAAAAAACAAATTTTAATATTTACATTTTGTATGTACATATGTACACTTACTATAATTAGTTGTGAATCAAGGTTTACTTCCAAATGAGTTGTTGGCACATCTACATCTAGACTCTTCACGCATTTGACTGGCGGCCTTACAGGGGCAACCAGGTTTCTTCCCTGATGTTCTCCTGCACAAGTTCTTGCAGTTGCAAGTAACCTTTCAAGAAAAAATTGTTTATCTGTTACGTGACCGAATCAAAATAGTCAATCAAAATGTTGTTTTGCCAAATCTTTTATTTTTTCTGAAATTTTACATATTTTTTCACAATACAGAGGTAACCTGATTGTCGGCAAATATTGAATAGAAAGAGGATATTTAGTAAACACAAGATATTTATATCTACTAATAAAATAAAGAAAGATCTCACCAAATATTCTTGCTTTAGAAGATGTTGAGCTTGACTCGAAAGACTGGAGAAAATAAACACATCGTTCATTTTTTGTGTGTTTCCTTTAATCCAAAAACTAATTCTAACTCTTATCAAATGTACTATGAATATATATATATATGTTACAAGGAATAGGAGGATATATTTACCTACATAAATCATCAGCAATAGTGTAAGTGTGAATATATAAAATAATTAAACAAAGCTACATTTAGGGATGTTTATGACAGCAAAGCAATCACTAAGCTAGGTCATGCTGTTCTTACGTGATACAAGGATAACAAAGGATTTTTACAATGAATTCTTACAAATGAATGAAAGTTATAAAGTAGTGAATACATGGCCCCCCCCCTCTAGAAGGTGAGGGAAGCAAAGCGTCCGATAGGACAATTAAAGTGCTGAAAACGTTGTAAACAGTCTGTTTAAGGGTCAAAGCTATATGGTTTAGGGAAATGAACTCTGCGACCAGAGCGAGTAGTCTGTGGTAGAAGGAAACGAAAGAGGGTGGACTCGAATTGTGCACCACGATCTCTAGTAATCGTAGCGGGTACACCAAATGTGGCAATCCAATGAGTGACAGGGGCTTGAGCAACTGTTTCAGCTCTAATGTCAAAAACTGGAATGGCTTGTGGCCAACGAGTGTAGCTGTTGATGCATGTAAGCAGATATCGATATCCATTTGACTGTGGTAGTGGGCCCACTAAATCGATGTGTAAGTGTGCAAAACGAGCATCTGGTGTGGCAAACGTTCCAAAAAGAGGGATAGTGTCATGTTGGATCTTAGCTTCCTGACAGTGAGCGCATGTTACTGAAAATAATAAGCCAGTATGATGAACGTACGTATTGTCGTGGATTGTCTGTGGAAGTGTCGCATAGGATAGGGCCAGTTGTCTCCTGAATCCTGAAGGCTTTTAAACGAAGAGATGTAGAAGACTGCAGAGTGGGTAAGACAGGGTCTTCCTGTTGAGCCTTTGCTACTAGTGCAAAATCAATCGGATAAACTGCTTTTATTGAGTTGACTTCTGTTCTCGACAGTGCATCAACAACAATGTTGTCTTTGCCTTCAACATGGTGAATGTCCGTCGTAAACGGTGAGATAAAGTCCGGATGATGTATTTCTCGTGGTGAGTGACGATTAGCTGATGCGGATAAGCCATATGTTAACAGTTTGTGGTCTGTTAAAAGGTAAAACTGACGACCTTTAAGAGAGTGTCGAGAATGGCGAATAGCAAGATATATTGCAAGGAGTTCACAACTGAAAGTGCTGTACTTCGTTTCTGCCAGCTGCAATATTTTCAAGAAAATTAAAATTGCCTCCCATTGCCCGTCAATATGTTGCTGAAGTGCAGCTCAGACAGCAAGGTTTGATGCGTCAAACATGAGACAGCGCGGGTCAGTGTGTGACGAGTGTACGAGCATTGTTGCATCGTCGAGTGCTGATTTGATGGCGTCAAAAGCAGCTAAGGCACTTTTTTATCTATTTTGAGAGTAGTCTTTGTTCCAGTGGCAGCTGGGAGTGGTATTTAAGGTATTAGTCTAATAGCATTTTTTCCAGACTTGACAATTTAATTTTTTGAATAAATAAAAATTCTTTAAAATCAAATTACAATCGTGTCATGTCAAAGGAAGAACTGTGACGCACAAGAAAGCACACAACGCCCTACACACCCAATATTTTTGCGTGATGATCGTGTTTACTCTTGAAGGGCAATATCTAGTTTTCTAACTTAATCCTTACTGACAGATTTTCTTTGGAACGAGCCACGACATTTTTGTGAGCAAGGTATTAGTATCAGATTTCTAATACTTTGGTTGCAAAATTCTTCTGTATGTGTCAGGATGAATGACCTAAGATCCTATTGTCAAGTATTGCTATGAGAATAGGTTTGGTGGGGCCAAGGTATTAGTTTTTATTTCCAAAACCCGGCGGCCGAAACATATCAATCTGCACCCTTGAAATAATGAATAGCGCTATAAAAGAAGGTTATCGTTGGAGGTGTTTCTTATATTTTTGGACATCTCAAACAAGCCTGACACATGAACAGCATCTTCGTTTTAAGAAAGGCGGGAGACCTTGTCCAAAAGTCGTGCTGAAAAATAAATGTTCGGACACAGTTTATGAAACTTTCTCTTGGGTATGCGGTGATGCTGAGAAAAATACTTATTTTTTTTTGCCTTGCCTTGTCGTGGGAGATTTGTCAACAGTAAGTTTATGTATGGCTGCCCATGTGTAGCAATATTTAAACAAGCGTAATATTTATTCAATTCAAATTAGTAAACACATTTCTATCCAATCTGCAATAAAATTTGTTCAATTCAATAACAATTATCATGTTCAATTCAAATGTCTATAAACTATATTTAATGCAATCCCTTGAAAATATATTCAATCCAATCCTGAAAATATATTCAATCCTATCCCTTGAAAATATGTTCAAGCCAATCCTGAAAATATATTCAATCCTATCTCTTGAAAATATGTTCAATCCAATCCTGAAAATATATTCAATCCAAACAAAAATATGTTCAATCTTCCTGGGACCAAGCGCGTTATCTATTGAATACGTTATTGATTTTTGGCGGGAAAGTTGAGCACGTGGACCCAAATACAGGGAAAGGAAAAATCAGAATATCTCATGTTTGGAATTTGCGCTGTTTGTGGTCGATTTTTATCGCTTTATTGATATGGCAAACAATCAAGAGAACATTAGCCGTGATTTCGGTCATGAATTGTTCCAAAACCTTGCACGTGTCCTAGAAAAAGCTGAAGAAATTCAGAGACGAACAAGAAGGTATCCTTCAGAAGAAGACACATATTCTGACTTACTGTATCTCGATCTTTTGGACCAGTTGGTGGGGACCTTACGAGGAGTTACTCACTCTGGTTTCTTTACCCTGACTTCCGATGATGCAAAATACATCAACGAGTTGGCTGATGCTTTTGAAGAAATTAGCCAACATGTTTTCTCATTCTGTTTCCCAAATTCAGGCTCAACAATCATTCCTGGTCAGTTTCTCGCACATGCAATGCATACCAACATTGCGGGAAGACCAAAATATGAAGTTCCAGAAAGTACCCTTGAAGAATTGAGAGGGCTAGGGTTTAGTTGGTCCCAAATTGCAAAGATGTTTGGTGTACCTCGTTGGACTATTTATCGAAGAATTGAAGAGTATAACCTGCAAAATCTTCAGCGCTTCAGTGATATTTCAGACGAAGAGATGGATGCTGTCATAAAGGATTATATGTCACAACATGGCAATACAACTGGGGAGCCCTTCATTTCTGGATATTTTAGATCTAAAGGGATTTTTATTCAACGAAGTCGAGTGCGCAATAGTTTAAACAGGCTTGACCCAGAAAACACCGTGCTACGCTGGGGAGCATTGATTTCTCGTCGAACATACTATGTGCCATGGCCAAATTCTTTGTGGCATATAGATGGACACCATTCACTTATTCGCTGGAAATTTGTTATCCATGGCTGCGTGGATGGAAAATCGAGAAAGGTCATGTTTCTGCATTGCAATACAAACAACTTGTCCCAAACAGTACTGGCTTTATTTTTGAACGCTATTGACACAAATGGAGGTTTATGGCCATCAAGAATACGCGTTGACTATGGCGTAGAAAATGTCAGTGTGTGTGAAGCAATGGTGGAAAAGAGAGGAGCTGGAAGAGGCAGTTTTATTGCTGGTCCATCGACACACAACCAAAGGATAGAACGGCTTTGGCGGGATGTTTTTAGATGTGTTGCAGTTGCATTTTACTACACATTTTATGCAATGGAGCAAACTGGCTTGCTTAATGTGGAAAATCCTATACACATGTTTACGCTCCATCTTGTCTATCTGCCCAGAATAAACTTAGCAATTGAAGAGTTCAAAAATTCATACAATGAACATCGCTTACGCACAGAAGGAAATTTAACCCCAAACCAAATTTGGGCAAATGGAATGGTCAATGAAGAAAATCCACTGGCAAACAATATCCTTGATGAAGCTCCAGAAGATGTAGAATTTTATGGCAACGATCAAGAATATGCTTCTGTCTTCACAGAGTCTACAAATAATCTAGTGGTCTCGCCAGATGAAGTTGAAAATGGTGAAGAAATCATTCAACACGTGTATCGACATTTGGATCCAAACAGAGATTCTGCGCAAATGGGTATTGACATTTATTTACAGGCATTGCAACTTGTCATTGACAGACTGTAACACTATATGTATTTAGCAGTGGACTATGTTCATAATTGCAAAATTGAATAGCAGAAAAAAAATAGAAGAACAAAATTAAACCTTGACACCATTAAAATAACAGCTTCATTTAATTGATAACATAACAACAATAATTCAATTTCTATGCAATCTAATTATCCAAATTTTGCAAACAGAACATAATATACTTGTCCAGGCAAAGCCAATCAAAATTGTGAAGCTAACTATGTAACTCATGCTTTGCCAAAGAAAGATGCCTTGAAAGCAAAATCATATATATTATATAAAAATTCTTGGCTTGGCAACTGCTTGTTAAGTATTCCCCTTGGCAGAATCAACTGATTTGAGCAAGTGGAGGAAGTTGGGGTATACTTCAAAGCGTTTCTCTTCTTTGTTGGCATATCTTCTTCATTCTGAAAGATACAAGCAGGCAACAATAAGTTTTTATGTCAAAAAGATGTCACTTTCTTCTGAAAAAATGCAATTGAATGTTTGGAAACAAGTTCAGATAATGAGATGTTTTTTATTTCACTAAAAAATCTTAATTCATAATAACCTCATTTTCAGCAGTGCATGTTACTGTCTCTTCCACAACGTATTCCTCAGAGACAACAAAGGTGATACTAGGACTTAGTGCAAAGCCAAGAATTGGCTCCCCTGATGAGCTAGTAACAAACGCCAGTATGTCCCCAAGTGTGACATTGCCTCGTCTGCCACTAGAAACTTCCCGTAAATATCTGATAAAAATTCCATATAATTCTTTCTCTCTCTGCAGTGCAGTGGAACCATCTGCTGAGAAATTTGGCTTCAGAATATTAATCAATGCCTTTGTAGTAAGAATGTATTGATTGGCCTTAAATAGGTGCCTCAAAATAGGAAATGCCAAAAAAATATCTTGCAGTCCAAACACTTGGAAACCTCTTTGTAGGTGCTGCATGCAAATTGAAATTTCTGCACCAGGGTTAACGATTTGGTCCAGAATGTCATCAGGGAAAATGCATGGAACCAGACCACTTTGCAGAAGAGAAATGCCACACATAACACCAACAAAATAATAGTCCTCGGCAATATGTTCCCTTAACCCATGCTCAAAATATTTGCACTTCATTTCTCTGTTCATTATCTCAAGCCACTCCAATCTTGGGCCACCCAAATCTTTAGCCATTTCACCCATGAAGTTGATTTCAAAGGTCACTCTATAATCTTCAATATACTTCAATTCAGAAAAGGTTGTTTCAAGCACCTTTTGTCGGTCAATAGAAATAAAATTTGTTTCACCATCTGGTTCAACTGTAAGATCTGTGATGTGAAGATCCCTTCCTTGCTTCAACTTTTTTTGAATAAAACGTACAATTTCAGTAGGGTCAGTTACTGAATTACGTTTTACATCATTGATCAAGGATGTGACATCATAAGGAGCTTTTCTTACAGATTTAGAATCTGATGTCAAATCAATGTTTGGAACAACGTTGTCTTCTGGAACTGTTATAGATGATATGCATATTGACGTCACAGTCCATTCGCCGCCATGCTGAGTGGTAAAATGAGTGGTAAGATGGCGGCCACAAAGTAGCCTCTAAATAGGCCCCTTCAAAAATTACATAATAGACAAGGATGCCAAGTCAGATTTGCAAAAAAAATTTGTCACTTGATGTCAAAATAGTAGTTTTCTGTAGTGAAATCAGATTTTTATCTGATAGACTTTCTTTCTTAAAAAAAATTTAACCGAAAAACAGCCTTTCGGCCAAGGCTCGCGGCTTTTTAGAAAAAAAGTTAGGCCGAAGTACACAAATCTCTGTCATTGACAAGAGAGGCTGGTGATGAACAAAAAAGGGCGCGCAAAACAAATTTTGATTTTGAAGCGATATTTTTTCAAAATGGTTGAGTCTTGTTCTGTTCTTGGTTGCACGAAAAATGGGTTTAAGAATGAGGTCAAATTTCATCGAATTCGCAAAGACCCTGAACGGAGGGAAAGATGAATTTTTATTGCCAAAATAAACCCAGATAGCAATATTGACCATGCTTGGGTTTGCGGAATTCACTTTGTCTCAGGTAGGCCATAACACATTTGTATTTATTCACCATTTTTCCCCACGGATTGCTCTGATTGGGATGTGTGATTATAATTATCTGTTTTACACGTTTATAACTAAATGGATGCATATGTCTCCTTAATGTTTAGGTCAGAAAAGTGAGAACATAGTCAGAACTTAAAGGAAGACAACATATTGTATTGAGGTCAGAGGTTTTCCAACTGAGAACTGATTTCGCATTGTTATCTTTTGAGCAATGTACTCTGGAACATGACAATAATAAGCTCCTTATGAAGATTCTTGGTTTCGTCGAACCTTACATGCATTCCCATCAAAACAGAAAGCTCTCTAATTTTCAAGAACTTCTTCTTGCACTAATCCGGTTACATCTTGATTTATCAGAGCAATACTTGGCTTATCGTTTTGGAATTCACCAAAGTAGTGGTTGCAGAATGTTCTACAAGTGGATTGTTGTTTTGTCAAAATGTCTATCTGTCCTTATTCTTTGGCCTGAAAGGGAAGTTCTTCACAAGACCATGCCTACAGCATTCAGAGAGCATTTTTCAAAGTGTGCTGTGATAATTGATTAACATTATCTAATGCACAAATCTACACTGAACTGAGGACCAAATTTCCAAAGCATGGGTGTCTTTTGGACCTCTCGCTCCAAGAGACCCATGCTTGCAAATGATAGCATGAAATGCCAATATATTAAAAATCATTATTTTTATCTATCTCAGGCACTTGAATATTTTGAATGTTTTATTCGTTCTTGTTTTTTGCTTTGAATTTTGTTGAGTTCCATAAATGCAAAACTCCTGTTAAAAACTTAACAATGCCTTGCTGCCATACTATGTGACTCGAATTTATTTTGGCCGAAATCATAATTTTCAAATATTATACACTTGGGATGGCTTTCTAAATTTTCACGATTAATAAATGCAATATTTCACGATTATAAATGCAATATTCCACGTGCGAATCCATGTGGAAAGAGTAATTGGACTGCTAATTTACAATGTTGCAGAGCATCATCCCCATCAAGTTGCTGATGAGCAAAACTACAGAAGCAGATAGCATTCTTGATGATCTCTTGGTAGTATGTTCAGCTCTTTGCAACCTCTGTGAGTCTGTTGTTCCTCTGGAATGAAACAGCAGCACTGAATTTGTCACCCTTTAAACAGCTTTTTTCAAAGCTACCCAATAGACCAATGTGTAACCCCTTGTGTTGTCAAACAAAGTTTGTGTATATGTACATATATATATATATCTAGTGGGGCGAGTTGAGTTGTTACCCAACGAAGAACAAAGTTATGAAGTACAAGAAGATGTAGACTTTTCTTTGAACTCAGAAACACTATTAATATGAAAAAAATTGCCCCAACATGAGAGCAGACTCCCCCTTGTCTGACAAAACAAGTATAATGTCCCCTACATACAGATCCATCATCATTAACGACGACCCAAGCTTGATTAGGCAATTTTTGTGAAAATACTGCGAGTATCGTACTTTGGCAAAAAAAAGATACAACGGGGGCTGGATTCGCTTACAAATTTCCTCATAGGTTTGGCAAGTGACAACATACGGATATGCATTCATACTTTAATAAGCTTTCAAACTTGAATGGGTAAAATTGCTTGTTGAAGTAACCAGATAATTGTAAACGGCTGCGTAAGAAAATTTAGGCCATTGCTCCAGAGGAGTATCAAAATCAGACTTTTTCAATAAATATGGGTCTGATATCTGTAAAAATTGCAACTTCTGGTCGTAAACTAATTTTGGCCCAGAGGTGAGACCAGAGTAATGTACAGAAGGCGAGTGACAAGCTCCAAAAGGGGCGTTCTCCTTCGGCGCCTTTTTCGCGGCCGCCATTTTGCCACTCATTTTACCACTCGGTCCGAAAAGAATGAGTTCTGTGACGTCAATATGCATATCATCTATTGTTGAGCCTTGAAAACAATAAATTAAAAAAATTAAAATTAAAGTATATAAAAAATAAAGAAAAATATAATAATACTAAACATTAATTTGCTCTTGTATTGGTAAGACCTGAATGCAGGCATTCCAAAAACTTTATTATTGCATGCACAAAGTTGTCATGCTCTGCAGACTGGACTTTACTTGCAACAAGAATATTGATAATTTTAATTGATCACCAAAAAATTCAAACAAAAGACAGTGACAAACAGATAACAGGAATACATACTAGATGAACCTTGGCCTGTAGTATTACTTCTTTCTACTTTAAATGCACTTTCCAGTAATACACTGTCAGTAGAACTTTCATCATCCTCCTCCAGGATGTAGTTTGCACTGCTTTTCAATCTGATATACAGCATGCCCTGTCCTGCCATTTTCTTGATAACTGGGTAATTGTATTGTGCTCCTGGTTGCAATTCTGGAACTGAAATTTTCTTGTGTCGAACTTTGTCAAAAACAAAGTCGTCTTGACCAATGAGAGGGAATTTTCTCCTCAACGAGTCTCTGATCTTTAGGCGAATTTCTGCTTCTGAATTTTCCTCACTAGCCATGATAATGCCATCTGCCAGGACTGAATTCCACTTTAATGTCTCTTCTTCTCCAGTGATGCTATCGTCCTCGTCATCATCGCCTCGTGGTGACTTTATAAAAGCGAACTCGATTGCCTTGGCAGTTGTTTTGCATTATTTTGGTTGCTGCACAGAAGCAGACGCAGACGCCCTAAGTCTCTCCTGGTGCCCAAGACGATTGTACAGACCACCACGTGAACTTGCGTTCAGCATTTGTCTGGCACGACTTATTGTGGAATTGAGCATGCGACTGGTGGAAGAAATAGGCCTGCTATCATTATTGTTGTTGGAAACCCTCGTACTTGCAATTGTATTTGGAGTAGGAACAACAGAGCTTGAATCGCTCGATTGGGCTAGCAATGTTGATGCCTCCCTCAACAACTCAGCAACACGGCTAATGTTCTCTTGATTGTTTGCCATATAAAAAAAAACGAAAAAAATCGACCTGTCAAACCTGATAAACAGCGCAAATTCCAAACATGAGATATTCTGATTTTTCCTTTCCCTGTATTTGGGTCCACGTGCTCAACTTTCCCGCCAAAAATCAATAACCTCGTATTCAATAGATAACGCGCTTGGTCCCAGGAAGATTGAACATATTTTTGTTTGGATTGAATATATTTTCAGGATTGGATTGAACATATTTTTAAGAGATAGGATTGAATATATTTTCAGGATTGGATTGAATATATTTTCAAGGGATTGCATTAAATATAATTTATAGATATTTGAATTGAACATGATAATTGTTATTGAATTGAACAAATTTTATTGAAGATTGAATAGAAATATGTTTACTAATTTGAATTGAATAAATATTACGCTTGTTTAAATATTGCTACACATGGGCAGCCATATTTATGACTACACATTTTTATTTAATTGTATTGGTATTGACTAAATTCAGTATATAATTTTTATGGTGATTGATTTGGTATTGTGGCCACCGCATGTAAAGGTATTAGAATTTGAAAGCTAATACTTTGGGGTGGGGCTTTTCTGTAAAGGCTGAAGGCCGCATAGGAAATAGAAAACACACAAACTCTTTGCCGCAACCTTTATTCACGGCTATATGGTTTGAATTTCAAGCATATTGTCTTTTATAGCTCTTGCAGCATGAATTGAAAAGCTTCTCAGTGATTTTTCATTTACCAGTAACAGTTTCTTGAATCGTTTGAGCTTGGACAAGTGAGTTCCTTATAACGTTGCTTATTATAAAAAACCTGCATCCATGCCTCGTGGGCTGATATTATCCTAAAGAAATTAATTAGAAATAGCGTTTAAATACGAAATTGCATGATAGAATGATTGATACGTCATAAGCCCTAGAAGTCGGTATGTTATATAAACAAGATATTTTCTTAATGTGTTGTGAATTAGATGCATTTTTCGAGGATGTAAGTACATTATGTAAGCATTGTAAGCAAGTACCCTATAAAGAGATTATACAGCAAAACCTTTGAAAAGTTTGGGAAATTTGTGAATTGAAATTATAAATAACATTAGCAATCCAGCCAAAACAATTATTTTTCAAGAGTAGGTGGGCCCACCGAAGTGGGATAAAGATATCACATAAATAGAGGCTGAAAACTAACCCACCACATGAGCTAACGCTGGAAAATGGCCTAAGGCATATAAACAGACCCTTTGCCTCAGACCTATGTTCCAGCATAAGGGTTAAATTAAAATTCAAAAATTGCAACTGAATATAATTTACCAAAGATTGCATTGAATACATAAAAGAAATAGCCCCAATTACAAATTACTCCGTTGATCCCAAGGCGACAATATCTTGCAACACATAAAGAGATAGTGGCCCAACAACAAACTTGATTTTAGCAAAAAAATACTGCAGCTAAATGTATTCATTGAGGCATTCATTTAATTAGTGGCGGGGCTTTTTTCGGAGGTAGGTTAAAAGTTGAAATCTTAGACATAAGGGTGTGGCGCCAGGGCGTGGTCGGCATAAGGACGTGGTTTCATTCTTAATTTGCAATCCCCCAAATATTTTTGTCAAATCTCAAACTGTTGCAAGCTCCTCAACTCTAATTTGACAAGTTACCATAACACTTTTAACATCAAAACGATGTTTTCCCTTCTAATAAAATTCTTTTCCATAATCATACTCTATTGATTGATTGACCGATTGATTAAAAGGCAAATACACTTCGTAAGGTATTATATTAGGTATTATACTATCTTCGTAAGGTATTTGTAGATGTGCTAAGCACAAACGGTCCACTGAGTAGCTGGACTAATTGAAGCAGTGCGACCCTCGTCCTTCCTCTCGATATGACCACATCTCATGATTCCTTTTGCCATTTTGGCAAATTCTCTCGTCATACTTTATATTACAGATCTGAAAGTGGGCTCGAACCCACAACCCTTTGAACAAGTGTTGAGCGATCTAACCACTCGGCCATCGCAGTCAATACTGAAGTATTGATATTGAAGACAGACAAAAGCCTGGGGATCATTTTATCAGCTCACTTTGACAGAGGAAAGACACTTCTTAATGTTTTTTCACTTTCTCTAACCAGGTCTATAATCGTGCCATTTCTGTCTACCAGAACCTAAAATAAAGTTATAAGTTCTTACAAACATTACA
Source organism: Sanderia malayensis (assembly GCA_013076295.1). Taxonomy (NCBI): domain Eukaryota; kingdom Metazoa; phylum Cnidaria; class Scyphozoa; order Semaeostomeae; family Pelagiidae; genus Sanderia; species Sanderia malayensis. The sequence goes on along the minus strand of RQOL01000490.1, from coordinate 79,420 downwards.
TCTTTGTCTGAAATGAGAAAAGAAGCGTGGAACGACGTCGAACACAGGAAAAAATGTTGGCCATGGCGTCAAATTTCATTTGAAACTAAACAAGTTATTCCTGGCACTCTCTTATTAATTCAGTTATTCTCCTTTGCTTAAATAAGCTGTTTGTGTGAGGAATTCGATCCTTAACTTATGTAAAGGTCTATCAGAAAACGATCTTTTTAAAGTTAGCTATGTGACTGTACTTCAACTCCAGCTGTAGTACTGGTTTGTTGTCAAATGTCATGCGTGGTCAATCCAACTTGATCGGCTATGAAAGACAAATACTGCAAGTGAATGAATAATGAGTAAATGCAAAGACTCACCAGTCTGAAAGTAAAATGATAACTCAATATTCCAGTAGCAACACGGATGGGTTTCAAACTATTATCCATATTAGTCATGAAAATCAAGTTCTTCCGCTTGTTTCATAAAATATTTCTTTCATACACACGAGTAGAGCAAAAGAGAAACAGAAAGAAAGAAAGAAGATCCCTCATGGGAGACAAAACCTAGGAACACACCTCATATTGTAAGCGAGGTCACATGAATCTTCGCGAAGAACACAAAAGTGATGAGGTCTATAATCGTGCCAATGTATACATGAAAGAAGCAGCCCAAGTTACAAACTACAACAAGCCTTTTCAACCAATCATCACTGTGCCGTCAATCCCAAGTCAAATCAAATCACTGAATGAAGAAAAGATCTAGCTATAGACCGGCAATTTTGAAAAGATACATACACTCCTGCAGTAGTGCATTTTTTTCGATTTTGCACAATAAGAATTCGTTGCATTTGGACGAAAATGCAATTTTAGTGACTGATATTCGTATATTAAATACTGAAAGCCTCAACAACGAAACAAGAGAATTGAACAATAAGAATAACTTCTACAAGTTGGTTGTCACATCTCGTTCTGGCATGCGGACGTTTTTTTCAGCTCGCAATCTGACGATCGAACACAATCGGATTGCTCGGATCAAGCACACCAGATAGGCACATTTGATTATTGGTTGAAGGATACGAAATTCGTATTCTTCAACGCTTGCTTTTGATTCACAGTGTTAGTCAACACTCAATGATGCAAATCGCATATAATATACAAGAGTCATCGAATGCAACTACCCTTGGTCCACTGTGGCGTTGAAGAATACAAAATTCGTATTCTTCAACGGCACATTATAGAATGGAAATTTCGTAATTACCAACGATTACATCACGTCGAGTTATTTACTGCAGAAATGTTTTCCTATTTACGTGTTACTTAAACAATTTCGAACTATTTATTTCCCGCAGAGATATGTTACGGGTTTGAAGTGATGGTGTATAATGAGTCGGTTAATGTTCCGTTTGATGTTCTCTATACAAGGTTTCCCGAAGGTAAGCCAAAGACTTGTATTTATTACAATGCTTGTTCTCTTCACGAATATGCATTGCTCAGGCGTCCACAATTTTTCAAGAGAACATGGTTTTTCGTAGATCGATTGCACTGGAAAAATCATGTTGGTAAGACAAATTTTTAATGCTGTAATTTATCATTTCATTTCATTTATCAATGAATGCCGGGTGCTAATCCATATTGCATTTATAATTATTTTATTTTATGGTTGAAACAACCGATTATACGTCAGTGGCGTAGATGGAGCGGGGTCAGGGGGCGAAACCCCACCCTGTAAAGCTAAACTGCCATTTTGTCGGAAAATAGGTGATCTTGTCGGAAAATGAATATTTTCTGTTTACGTTAAATTCTAGCCAATTTCCTTATCTTATATTCATAGTTTTGAAGAAACAAAAATGCTATTAATTTTTTGTCGGAAAATCTGAATTTATCCCCCCCTCCTATAACAATTCCTACCTACGCCATTGGTATACGTTTTTTTCACCTTGAAAATCACCCCTGTGTTATTCTTGTGAACGGCTTACCTAGTTAAAGGCCATTGCAATCAATCAATCAAAAGTTTAAGCCTGTGCTGTTCGTATACAGTTGTTTTTAAATAGCACATACATTAGCAAGTAATGTAACCTGTGAATCCCCTTGTTAAACTTTACAGGATGCAGCCATGGTTATAATATGTCAAATTACCAACATCTAACTGAAGTAAACAGTCAGATAAACGAGCAAGCTAATTCAAGACTGCAAAAGATCAAGCCACAGTTGTCGTATATGACACATTCCAATTTCATGAAGCATGCTGCATTTTACCTGCTGAATCGCAACAAAATTATGGCAAAAAAGCATAAGGAATTGTAATGTCAATAACAAATATCATTGAAATTTAGGTATACCTTTGTTCTCGTCCGCACTAATGTGATTTCATATGAAAACGCATACATTTGCTCTGCATCCACGTCAAAACATTTCAAACCGCTTACAGTTGAAAAGGGAGACATTTGAAAAATTGTTTCGAAACGGAGACACCTGAAAACGCATACATGCCGTATCAGTGTGGACAACGAGAATAGAGACTTCTGAAAAGATGATGAACACACTAACTAAAAATATGTAGATGAAAAATAATGGAAAACAGGGGGAAAGTGGTGCAGTATGGAAGCACATTGTTTGATCCGTTTTTCTACACATCCTGTGGATGCAAATATTTTCACAAATACGGATGTTTTTGAAAACAAAGACCTTTGAAAACGCATTAGTGTGGATGGGGCCCTAGATTAGGTACACGATTTTAGATATTTACCGATGGTTAGGGATGTGTTACTGTCTGAAAATCATCAAAAAAACTTCATGCCTAACAACGGCCTATGTAGGTCGCCAATTGCAGCTCGAACATCTTCCGAAGAATTTCGAGGCGCAGAAATTTAGCATCAAACTTTTGGTATTTGACAACCACAACACCATTTGAAATGCTGTATTCCTAGAAAATTACAAGTATAGATACTGTGGTATGAATAATATATTAGCATATTGCAAAAAACCTAGTACATAGGTGTAAATGAAATGTAAATATAAAGATTGCTCAAAGAACCCCAATTCTGCTTATTGGCAGAAAATTTGTTGTTAAATTGCAAAATTATATAAACTTTTTACAACTATATAATAAACGAATATGAGGACACAACAAATTATAAAGAACATTGATCAAATCGAACATCAACAGGAACACTTTCACATACCTTGTTCAGTAAAAACTAGATTTCCAAGCATGTAGACGCCACAGTCAATATTGTTGCCTTGTTGGACACACTAAAGAGAAATTTGTAATAAATTGGAGAATTTTTCTATGGTTGTTTGAACTGGAACTGTTGATGTCAGATTAATATTACGTTGTATCGTCTTTGGTTACAAGAGAAAACTTTTTGGCAGAAATAAATCTCTTTAAACACTAAAAACCTTAACTTCGGAAATTCAGCACCTTCAATTTCGCTGAGCACTTTTAGAAATATTTGGGTCTTTCGACTAATGATGGGGAATGAATAACTCTTCACATTTTTGGTAGAATCCGTCACTGTAAACCTTAAAGCATTGAATGAAAAAATCTTGAGCGAAAAAATATTCAATCGTATAAAGTACTGAGAAACCTGTCGAAGCAACTGGCTAAATTTGATATATTTGGTATTAACATTGATGTAGCAATATGAAAATGAAAAGCTTACCATTTATCCTGCAAATTGAATGCAAGCAGAACCCAATGTCATGTTCCACTGCAAAATGAAATTAATACAAAAATTAAAAGCTAACAGCTACATTAAAGTCAAAGCTATAGATGGACGGGACGCGTGTCACAATCTTTGTCAAGTGATGAATATATAGGACGTACATTAAAATTTTGGGATAATTGAAGCTCATGGTGCTTTTACTGGTCTTTACATCTTCTTGGACAATAATGTGTCTCTTGGCCGAGTCCTTCTAATTTTTTGCAGCATATCGTCGTAGGTCATAGCCGCATGTATGTTTTCCCAGATGCGGTGCGTGGAAATCAACACATCATGGCTCATATCAATCAGGTTGGTATGCTGTAAGAACCTTTGAAACAAATTATTACGCACTTAAAAAATAGCGAGTAAATGCAATTGCGAATGCAATAAGAATGCGAATTGATTTAAACATCTTATTTGATGTGATGACAAACAAGAAGTTTTGCAGCTCTTCGGTTGTACTGAACATTTGGGAATACTTTTAAAAGAATATCAAAATCAATTCATTAACTTGACACCGCCTATACAGGTCACCTGAAATTAAGCATTAACTTAGTTATTTATTTAATTACTACTACTGTAGTAAATAAATAAATAAATGACTTTCATCTTTACTCAAGCAAACCGTCAGCTCTTCTAAATACAAATTTAAACTTAACACCACAAACTAATTTTTTAAGGGCATTTTCCTTTCCAATAATGTTCTTGTAAATGGTAGTGCGACAATAATTCAATTGCCTCTAACCAAATCCACGCCAATCTAATTCACCTACCTCTCTAATATAACACTGGATATGCTCTATTCCGTGTAAAATAGCCGCAAGTCGAAGAATCGGGGCAACTGCTTGCTTTCCAAGCAACAGCAATCCCAATGAATTGAACAAGCAATTGCCATCATCAACTGACACAACAGGGACCATATTCTGTGGAATATCCTTCACTTTAGAATACCTGAAAAACATAGCAAATTCAGTTTTCAGTACGTTATTGGCCATAACGTACTGAATACTTGAAATTATAATCAAAAGCATTTACGAGCTTAAATAAAAGACGTTGGCCCCGATTCCCTTCAGGGTGAGATACAAATATGACTAAATCTCCACCTGCTATCCAATACTCTTTCTTCTTTTGGCAAGTTGAAGAAATTGAAAAAATTGAATCCCAGCAAAAACGTTTTCCATTCTTGGTGAAAAACTATGTCCATCTCTCCAGCTGCCAAAATTAGCTCCTTCCACTCAGCAGAAGTACTTAAGAAGGCCAGTGTATCAATTGCTCTATTTATCTGTTTTGTGCAAGAAAAAAAGCTAAGTATTTTTACAGATGAAGTTTAAAATTGGTGCATTACTAAACTTGATAAAATAGTACCCAACCAACTTGCATAAAAGTTAAGATTACATTCTATAAGACCATGTTAAAAACGGATATACCTAAAATAATAAAACATTACCAATGTCCTTTCGAAGATGTTTTGATCTCTGTACATCGCAGACAATGGCAAAATCTTCGGTTCATATTGTACCTTTTTTTTGTTAACTGAAAAAGTAATGGAAACATGCAAAAATATGTCGCTTTATTCAATAAATTACGTTTATATATACGCTATTTAGATACCATTTTATCAGCTTCGGGCAGTGTATTCTCTATTGCGTGTTCTTCATCTTCTATCACAATCTCCTCATCAGATAAGTCAATTCCTTAAAAAAGTTCTTTTTTCAAATATTTGAAGGTGGATTATCTATTAGCAATAATTCGTATCACAGTTTCAGCATTGCGTAGTGTGTTGTCCCATCGCCCGAGTCCTACTTTCATTCATATTTAGGTTTCTCACAAATGAAATAAACACGAACGCAATCTTGCATGAGCGGTTCTTAGCACCATTATTCTCGGACACATTCTTATACATTAATTTTGCTATACAACTTCATGTTATAAGTTGAAAAACTTCCAAGGGATCTCTATTCCCTAGTTCCTTTATCAATATATCAACTGTAAGATCTGTGATGTGAAGATCCCTTCCTTGCTTCAACTTTTTTTGAATAAAACGTACAATTTCAGTAGGGTCAGTTACTGAATTACGTTTTACATCATTTATCAAGGATGTGACATCATAAGGAGCTTTTCTTACAGATTTAGAATCTGATGTCAAATCAATGTTTGGAACAACGTTGTCTTCTGGAACTGTTATAGATGATATGCATATTGACGTCACAGTCCATTCGCCGCCATGCTGAGTGGTAAAATGAGTGGTAAGATGGCGGCCACAAAGTAGCCTCTAAATAGGCCCCTTCAAAAATTACATAATAGACAAGGATGCCAAGTCAGATTTGCAAAAAAAATTTGTCACTTGATGTCAAAATAGTAGTTTTCTGTAGTGAAATCAGATTTTTATCTGATAGACTTTCTTTCTTAAAAAAAATTTAACCGAAAAACAGCCTTTCGACCAAGGCTCGCGGCTTTTTAGAAAAAAAGTTAGGCCGAAGTACACAAATCTCTGTCATTGACAAGAGAGGCTGGTGATGAACAAAAAAGGGCGCGCAAAACAAATTTTGATTTTGAAGCGATATTTTTTCAAAATGGTTGAGTCTTGTTCTGTTCTTGGTTGCACGAAAAATGGGTTTAAGAATGAGGTCAAATTTCATCGAATTCGCAAAGACCCTGAACGGAGGGAAAGATGAATTTTTATTGCCAAAATAAACCCAGATAGCAATATTGACCATGCTTGGGTTTGCGGAATTCACTTTGTCTCAGGTAGGCCATAACACATTTGTATTTATTCACCATTTTTCCCCACGGATTGCTCTGATTGGGATGTGTGATTATAATTATCTGTTTTACACGTTTATAACTAAATGGATGCATATGTCTCCTTAATGTTTAGGTCAGAAAAGTGAGAACATAGTCAGAACTTAAAGGAAGACAACATATTGTATTGAGGTCAGAGGTTTTCCAACTGAGAACTGATTTCGCATTGTTATCTTTGAGCAATGTACTCTGGAACATCACAATAATAAGCTCCTTATGAAGATTCTTGGTTTCGTCGAACCTTACATGCATTCCCATCAAAACAGAAAGCTCTCTAATTTTCAAGAACTTCTTCTTGCACTAATCCGGTTACATCTTGATTTATCAGAGCAATACTTGGCTTATCGTTTTGGAATTCACCAAAGTAGTGTTTGCAGAATGTTCTACAAGTGGATTGTTGTTTTGTCAAAATGTCTATCTGTCCTTATTCTTTGGCCTGAAAGGGAAGTTCTTCACAAGACCATGCCTACAGCATTCAGAGAGCATTTTTCAAAGTGTGCTGTGATAATTGATTAACATTATCTAATGCACAAATCTACACTGAACTGAGGACCAAATTTCCAAAGCATGGGTGTCTTTTGGACCTCTCGCTCCAAGAGACCCATGCTTGCAAATGATAGCATGAAATGCCAATATATTAAAAATCATTATTTTTATCTATCTCAGGCACTTGAATATTTTGAATGTTTTATTCGTTCTTGTTTTTTGCTTTGAATTTTGTTGAATTCCATAAATGCAAAACTCCTGTTAAAAACTTAACAATGCCTTGCTGCCATACTATGTGACTCGAATTTATTTTGGCCGAAATCATAATTTTCAAATATTATACGCTTGGGATGGCTTTCTAAATTTTCACGATTAATAAATGCAATATTTCACGATTATAAATGCAATATTCCACGTGCGAATCCATGTGGAAAGAGTAATTGGACTGCTAATTTACAATGTTGCAGAGCATCATCCCCATCAAGTTGCTGATGAGCAAAACTACAGAAGCAGATAGCATTCTTGATGATCTCTTGGTAGTATGTTCAGCTCTTTGCAACCTCTGTGAGTCTGTTGTTCCTCTGGAATGAAACAGCAGCACTGAATTTGTCACCCTTTAAACAGCTTTTTTCAAAGCTACCCAATAGACCAATGTGTAACCCCTTGTGTTGTCAAACAAAGTTTGTGTATATGTACATATATATATATATCTAGTGGGGCGAGTTGAGTTGTTACCCAACGAAGAACAAAGTTATGAAGTACAAGAAGATGTAGACTTTTCTTTGAACTCAGAAACACTATTAATATGAAAAAAATTGCCCCAACATGAGAGCAGACTCCCCCTTGTCTGACAAAACAAGTATAATGTCCCCTACATACAGATCCATCATCATTAACGACGACCCAAGCTTGATTAGGCAATTTTTGTGAAAATACTGCGAGTATCGTACTTTGGCAAAAAAAGATACAACGGGGGCTGGATTCGCTTACAAATTTCCTCATAGGTTTGGCAAGTGACAACATACGGATATGCATTCATACTTTAATAAGCTTTCAAACTTGAATGGGTAAAATTGCTTGTTGAAGTAACCAGATAATTGTAAACGGCTGCGTAAGAAATTTAGGCCATTGCTCCAGAGGAGTATCAAAATCAGACTTTTTCAATAAATATGGGTCTGATATCTGTAAAAATTGCAACTTCTGGTCGTAAACTAATTTTGGCCCAGAGGTGAGACCAGAGTAATGTACAGAAGGCGAGTGACAAGCTCCAAAAGGGGCGTTCTCCTTCGGCGCCTTTTTCGCGGCCGCCATTTTGCCACTCATTTTACCACTCGGTCCGAAAAGAATGAGTTCTGTGACGTCAATATGCATATCATCTATTGTTGAGCCTTGAAAACAATAAATTAAAAAAATTAAAATTAAAGTATATAAAAAATAAAGAAAAATATAATAATACTAAACATTAATTTGCTCTTGTATTGGTAAGACCTGAATGCAGGCATTCCAAAAACTTTATTATTGCATGCACAAAGTTGTCATGCTCTGCAGACTGGACTTTACTTGCAACAAGAATATTGATAATTTTAATTGATCACCAAAAAATTCAAACAAAAGACAGTGACAAACAGATAACAGGAATACATACTAGATGAACCTTGGCCTGTAGTATTACTTCTTTCTACTTTAAATGCACTTTCCAGTAATACACTGTCAGTAGAACTTTCATCATCCTCCTCCAGGATGTAGTTTGCACTGCTTTTCAATCTGATATACAGCATGCCCTGTCCTGCCATTTTCTTGATAACTGGGTAATTGTATTGTGCTCCTGGTTGCAATTCTGGAACTGAAATTTTCTTGTGTCGAACTTTGACAAAAACAAAGTCGTCTTGACCAATGAGAGGGAATTTTCTCCTCAACGAGTCTCTGATCTTTAGGCGAATTTCTGCTTCTGAATTTTCCTCACTAGCCATGATAATGCCATCTGCCAGGACTGAATTCCACTTTAATGTCTCTTCTTCTCCAGTGATGCTATCGTCCTCGTCATCATCGCCTCGTGGTGACTTTATAAAAGCGAACTCGATTGCCTTGGCAGTTGTTTTGCATTATTTTGGTTGCTGCACAGAAGCAGACGCAGACGCCCTAAGTCTCTCCTGGTGCCCAAGACGATTGTACAGACCACCACGTGAACTTGCGTTCAGCGTTTGTCTGGCACGATTTATTGTGGAATTGAGCATGCGACTGGTGGAAGAAATAGGCCTGCTATCATTATTGTTGTTGGAAACCCTCGTACTTGCAATTGTATTTGGAGTAGGAACAACAGAGCTTGAATCGCTCGATTGGGCTAGCAATGTTGATGCCTCCCTCAACAACTCAGCAACACGGCTAATGTTCTCTTGATTGTTTGCCATATAAAAAAAAACGAAAAAAATCGACCTGTCAAACCTGATAAACAGCGCAAATTCCAAACATGAGATATTCTGATTTTTCCTTTCCCTGTATTTGGGTCCACGTGCTCAACTTTCCCGCCAAAAATCAATAACCTCGTATTCAATAGATAACGCGCTTGGTCCCAGGAAGATTGAACATATTTTTGTTTGGATTGAATATATTTTCAGGATTGGATTGAACATATTTTTAAGAGATAGGATTGAATATATTTTCAGGATTGGATTGAATATATTTTCAAGGGATTGCATTAAATATAATTTATAGATATTTGAATTGAACATGATAATTGTTATTGAATTGAACAAATTTTATTGAAGATTGAATAGAAATATGTTTACTAATTTGAATTGAATAAATATTACGCTTGTTTAAATATTGCTACACATGGGCAGCCATATTTATGACTACACATTTTTATTTAATTGTATTGGTATTGACTAAATTCAGTATATAATTTTTATGGTGATTGATTTGGTATTGTGGCCACCGCATGTAAAGGTATTAGAATTTGAAAGCTAATACTTTGGGGTGGGGCTTTTCTGTAAAGGCTGAAGGCCGCATAGGAAATAGAAAACACACAAACTCTTTGCCGCAACCTTTATTCACGGCTATATGGTTTGAATTTCAAGCATATTGTCTTTTATAGCTCTTGCAGCATGAATTGAAAAGCTTCTCAGTGATTTTTCATTTACCAGTAACAGTTTCTTGAATCGTTTGAGCTTGGACAAGTGAGTTCCTTATAACGTTGCTTATTATAAAAAACCTGCATCCATGCCTCGTGGGCTGATATTATCCTAAAGAAATTAATTAGAAATAGCGTTTAAATACGAAATTGCATGATAGAATGATTGATACGTCATAAGCCCTAGAAGTCGGTATGTTATATAAACAAGATATTTTCTTAATGTGTTGTGAATTAGATGCATTTTTCGAGGATGTAAGTACATTATGTAAGCATTGTAAGCAAGTACCCTATAAAGAGATTATACAGCAAAACCTTTGAAAAGTTTGGGAAATTTGTGAATTGAAATTATAAATAACATTAGCAATCCAGCCAAAACAATTATTTTTCAAGAGTAGGTGGGCCCACCGAAGTGGGATAAAGATATCACATAAATAGAGGCTGAAAACTAACCCACCACATGAGCTAACGCTGGAAAATGGCCTAAGGCATATAAACAGACCCTTTGCCTCAGACCTATGTTCCAACATAAGGGTTAAATTAAAATTCAAAAATTGCAACTGAATATAATTTACCAAAGATTGCATTGAATACATAAAAGAAATAGCCCCAATTACAAATTACTCCGTTGATCCCAAGGCGACAATATCTTGCAACACATAAAGAGATAGTGGCCCAACAACAAACTTGATTTTAGCAAAAAAATACTGCAGCTAAATGTATTCATTGAGGCATTCATTTAATTAGTGGCGGGGCTTTTTTCGGAGGTAGGTTAAAAGTTGAAATCTTAGACATAAGGGTGTGGCGCCAGGGCGTGGTCGGCATAAGGACGTGGTTTCATTCTTAATTTGCAATCCCCCAAATATTTTTGTCAAATCTCAAACTGTTGCAAGCTCCTCAACTCTAATTTGACAAGTTACCATAACACTTTTAACATCAAAACGATGTTTTCCCTTCTAATAAAATTCTTTTCCATAATCATACTCTATTGATTGATTGACCGATTGATTAAAAGGCAAATACACTTCGTAAGGTATTATATTAGGTATTATACTATCTTCGTAAGGTATTTGTAGATGTGCTAAGCACAAACGGTCCACTGAGTAGCTGGACTAATTGAAGCAGTGCGACCCTCGTCCTTCCTCTCGATATGACCACATCTCATGATTCCTTTTGCCATTTTGGCAAATTCTCTCGTCATACTTTATATTACAGATCTGAAAGTGGGCTCGAACCCACAACCCTTTGAACAAGTGTTGAGCGATCTAACACTCGGCCATCGCAGTCAATACTGAAGTATTGATATTGAAGACAGACAAAAGCCTGGGGATCATTTTATCAGCTCACTTTGACAGAGGAAAGACACTTCTTAATGTTTTTTCACTTTCTCTAACCAGGTCTATAATCGTGCCATTTCTGTCTACCAGAACCTAAAATAAAGTTATAAGTTCTTACAAACATTACATCTTTGTCTGAAATGAGAAAAGAAGCGTGGAACGACGTCGAACACAGGAAAAAATGTTGGCCATGGCGTCAAATTTCATTTGAAACTAAACAAGTTATTCCTGGCACTCTCTTATTAATTCAGTTATTCTCCTTTGCTTAAATAAGCTGTTTGTGTGAGGAATTCGATCCTTAACTTATGTAAAGGTCTATCAGAAAACGATCTTTTTAAAGTTAGCTATGTGACTGTACTTCAACTCCAGCTGTAGTACTGGTTTGTTGTCAAATGTCATGCGTGGTCAATCCAACTTGATCGGCTATGAAAGACAAATACTGCAAGTGAATGAATAATGAGTAAATGCAAAGACTCACCAGTCTGAAAGTAAAATGATAACTCAATATTCCAGTAGCAACACGGATGGGTTTCAAACTATTATCCATATTAGTCATGAAAATCAAGTTCTTCCGCTTGTTTCATAAAATATTTCTTTCATACACACGAGTAGAGCAAAAGAGAAACAGAAAGAAAGAAAGAAGATCCCTCATGGGAGACAAAACCTAGGAACACACCTCATATTGTAAGCGAGGTCACATGAATCTTCGCGAAGAACACAAAAGTGATGAGGTCTATAATCGTGCCAATGTATACATGAAAGAAGCAGCCCAAGTTACAAACTACAACAAGCCTTTTCAACCAATCATCACTGTGCCGTCAATCCCAAGTCAAATCAAATCACTGAATGAAGAAAGATCTAGCTATAGACCGGCAATTTTGAAAAGATACATACACTCCTGCAGTAGTGCATTTTTTTCGATTTTGCACAATAAGAATTCGTTGCATTTGGACGAAAATGCAATTTTAGTGACTGATATTCGTATATTAAATACTGAAAGCCTCAACAACGAAACAAGAGAATTGAACAATAAGAATAACTTCTACAAGTTGGTTGTCACATCTCGTTCTGGCATGCGGACGTTTTTTTCAGCTCGCAATCTGACGATCGAACACAATCGGATTGCTCGGATCAAGCACACCAGATAGGCACATTTGATTATTGGTTGAAGGATACGAAATTCGTATTCTTCAACGCTTGCTTTTGATTCACAGTGTTAGTCAACACTCAATGATGCAAATCGCATATAATATACAAGAGTCATCGAATGCAACTACCCTTGGTCCACTGTGGCGTTGAAGAATACAAAATTCGTATTCTTCAACGGCACATTATAGAATGGAAATTTCGTAATTACCAACGATTACATCACGTCGAGTTATTTACTGCAGAAATGTTTTCCTATTTACGTGATACTTAAACAATTTCGAACTGTTTATTTCCCGCAGAGATATGTTACGGCTTTGAAGTGATGGTGTATAATGAGTCGGTTAATGTTCCGTTTGATGTTCTCTATACAAGGTTTCCCGAAGGTAAGCCAAAGACTTGTATTTATTACAATGCTTGTTCTCTTCACGAATATGCATTGCTCAGGCGTCCACAATTTTTCAAGAGAACATGGTTTTTCGTAGATCGATTGCACTGGAAAAATCATGTTGGTAAGACAAATTTTTAATGCTGTAATTTATCATTTCATTTCATTTATCAATGAATGCCGGGTGCTAATCCATATTGCATTTATAATTATTTTATTTTATGGTTGAAACAACCGATTATACGTCAGTGGCGTAGATGGAGCGGGGTCAGGGGGCGAAACCCCACCCTGTAAAGCTAAACTGCCATTTTGTCGGAAAATAGGTGATCTTGTCGGAAAATGAATATTTTCTGTTTACGTTAAATTCTAGCCAATTTCCTTATCTTATATTCATAGTTTTGAAGAAACAAAAATGCTATCAATTTTTTGTCGGAAAATCTGAATTTATCCCCCCCTCCTATAACAATTCCTACCTACGCCATTGGTATACGTTTTTTTCACCTTGAAAATCACCCCTGTGTTATTCTTGTGAACGGCTTACCTAGTTAAAGGCCATTGCAATCAATCAATCAAAAGTTTAAGCCTGTGCTGTTCGTATACAGTTGTTTTTAAATAGCACATACATTAGCAAGTAATGTAACCTGTGAATCCCCTTGTTAAACTTTACAGGATGCAGCCATGGTTATAATATGTCAAATTACCAACATCTAACTGAAATAAACAGTCAGATAAACGAGCAAGCTAATTCAAGACTGCAAAAGATCAAGCCACAGTTGTCGTATATGACACATTCCAATTTCATGAAGCATGCTGCATTTTACCTGCTGAATCGCAACAAAATTATGGCAAAAAAGCATAAGGAATTGTAATGTCAATAACAAATATCATTGAAATTTAGGTATACCTTTGTTCTCGTCCGCACTAATGTGATTTCATATGAAAACGCATACATTTGCTCTGCATCCACGTCAAAACATTTCAAACCGCTTACAGTTGAAAAGGGAGACATTTGAAAAATTGTTTCGAAACGGAGACACCTGAAAACGCATACATGCCGTATCAGTGTGGACAACGAGAATAGAGACTTCTGAAAAGATGATGAACACACTAACTAAAAATATGTAGATGAAAAATAATGGAAAACAGGGGGAAAGTGGTGCAGTATGGAAGCACATTGTTTGATCCGTTTTTCTACACATCCTGTGGATGCAAATATTTTCACAAATACGGATGTTTTTGAAAACAAAGACCTTTGAAAACGCATTAGTGTGGATGGGGCCCTAGATTAGGTACACGATTTTAGATATTTACCGATGGTTAGGGATGTGTTACTGTCTGAAAATCATCAAAAAAACTTCATGCCTAACAACGGCCTATGTAGGTCGCCATTTGCAGCTCGAACATCTTCCGAAGAATTTCGAGGCGCAGAAATTTAGCATCAAACTTTTGGTATTTGACAACCACAACGCCATTTGAAATGCTGTATTCCTAGAAAATTACAAGTATAGATACTGTGGTATGAATAATATATTAGCATATTGCAAAAAACCTAGTACATAGGTGTAAATGAAATGTAAATATAAAGATTGCTCAAAGAACCCCAATTCTGCTTTTTGGCAGAAAATTTGTTGTTAAATTGAAAAATTATATAAACTTTTTACAACTATATAATAAACGAATATGAGGCCACAACAAATTATAAAGAACATTGATCAAATCGAACATCAACAGGAACACTTTCACATACCTTGTTCAGTAAAAACTAGATTTCCAAGCATGTAGACGCCACAGTCAATATTGTTGCCTTGTTGGACACACTAAAGAGAAATTTGTAATAAATTGGAGAATTTTTCTATGGTTGTTTGAACTGGAACTGTTGGTGTCAGATTAATATTACGTTGTATCGTCTTTGGTTACAAGAGAAAACTTTTTGGCAGAAATAAATCTCTTTAAACACTAAAAACCTTAACTTCGGAAATTCAGCACCTTCAATTTCGCTGAGCACTTTTAGAAATATTTGGGTCTTTCGACTAATGATGGGGAATGAATAACTCTTCACATTTTTGGTAGAATCCGTCACTGTAAACCTTAAAGCATTGAATGAAAAATCTTGAGCGAAAAAATATTCAATCGTATAAAGTACTGAGAAACCTATCGAAGCAACTGGCTAAATTTGATATATTTGGTATTAACATTGATGTAGCAATATGAAAATGAAAAGCTTACCATTTATCCTGCAAATTGAATGCAAGCAGAACCCAATGTCATGTTCCACTGCAAAATGAAATTAATACAAAAATTAAAAGCTAACAGCTACATTAAAGTCAAAGCTATAGATGGACGGGACGCGTGTCACAATCTTTGTCAAGTGATGAATATATAGGACGTACATTAAAATTTTGGGATAATTGAAGCTCATGGTGCTTTTACTGGTCTTTACATCTTCTTGGACAATAATGTGTCTCTTGGCCGAGTCCTTCTAATTTTTTGCAGCATATCGTCGTAGGTCATAGCCGCATGTATGTTTTCCCAGATGCGGTGCGTGGAAATCAACACATCATGGCTCATATCAATCAGGTTGGTATGCTGTAAGAACCTTTGAAACAAATTATTACGCACTTAAAAAATAGCGAGTAAATGCAATTGCGAATGCAATAAGAATGCGAATTGATTTAAACATCTTATTTGATGTGATGACAAACAAGAAGTTTTGCAGCTCTTCGGTTGTACTGAACATTTGGGAATACTTTTAAAAGAATATCAAAATCAATTCATTAACTTGACACCGCCTATACAGGTCACCTGAAATTAAGCATTAACTTAGTTATTTATTTAATTACTACTACTGTAGTAAATAAATAAATAAATGACTTTCATCTTTACTCAAGCAAACCGTCAGCTCTTCTAAATACAAATTTAAACTTAACACCACAAACTAATTTTTTAAGGGCATTTTCTTTTCCAATAATGTTCTTGTAAATGGTAGTGCGACAATAATTCAATTGCCTCTAACCAAATCCACGCCAATCTAATTCACCTACCTCTCTAATATAACACTGGATATGCTCTATTCCGTGTAAAATAGCCGCAAGTCGAAGAATCGGGGCAACTGCTTGCTTTCCAAGCAACAGCAATCCCAATGAATTGAACAAGCAATTGCCATCACCAACTGACACAACAGGGACCATATTCTGTGGAATATCCTTCACTTTAGAATACCTGAAAAACATAGCAAATTCAGTTTTCAGTACGTTATTGGCCATAACGTACTGAATACTTGAAATTATAATCAAAAGCATTTACGAGCTTAAATAAAAGACGTTGGCCCCGATTCCCTTCAGGGTGAGATACAAATATGACTAAATCTCCACCTGCTATCCAATACTCTTTCTTCTTTTGGCAAGTTGAAGAAATTGAAAAAATTGAATCCCAGCAAAAACGTTTTCCATTCTTGGTGAAAAACTATGTCCATCTCTCCAGCTGCCAAAATTAGCTCCTTCCACTCAGCAGAAGTACTTAAGAAGGCCAGTGTATCAATTGCTCTATTTATCTGTTTTGTGCAAGAAAAAAAGCTAAGTATTTTTACAGATGAAGTTTAAAATTGGTGCATTACTAAACTTGATAAAATAGTACCCAACCAACTTGCATAAAAGTTAAGATTACATTCTATAAGACCATGTTAAAAACGGATATACCTAAAATAATAAAACATTACCAATGTCCTTTCGAAGATGTTTTGATCTCTGTACATCGCAGACAATGGCAAAATCTTCGGTTCATATTGTACCTTTTTTTGTTAACTGAAAAAGTAATGGAAACATGCAAAAATATGTCGCTTTATTCAATAAATTACGTTTATATATACGCTATTTAGATACCATTTTATCAGCTTCGGGCAGTGTATTCTCTATTGCGTGTTCTTCATCTTCTATCATAATCTCCTCATCAGATAAGTCAATTCCTTAAAAAAGTTCTTTTTTCAAATATTTGAAGGTGGATTATCTATTAGCAATAATTCGCATCACAGTTTCAGCATTGCGTAGTGTGTTGTCCCATTGCCCGAGTCCTACTTTCATTCATATTTAGGTTTCTCACAAATGAAATAAACACGAACGCAATCTTGCATGAGTGGTTCTTAGCACCATTATTCTCGGACACATTCTTATACATTAATTTTGCTATACAACTTCATGTTATAAGTTGAAAAACTTCCAAGGGATCTCTATTCCCTAGTTCCTTTATCAATATTCAGAAATTCCCCTTGAAATATTTTGAACTCTTCAAAATTAATCTCTTGACAGCTTCATAACACTTGAAAATTACAGCTGAATATGCCCCCACCCTTTCAAAGATGGAAAATATTCCTCTGTTCTCATCAATACAATTTGAAAAGTCACTAATTAACAAGACCCTTGTAGACAAATTTGATTCACCCTTCAATATCATCAAGTTCACCCTTACTTTATCTTCTATTTCATATTCCGTCCTTCTTTTAACTTCCATCGGATCTTCCATTTGATCTTCCGCCCTTTCCATCGGATCATCCGTTCTCACTTTATCTTCCATCTGACCTTCCGCCTTGTCCATTGGATCTTGAATTGCATTGTTTTCTCTGCATGGAAAATATATTAAAGTCCTTGAATAAGTGAGTCTATAAAGCCACCAAATACATTTCCACCCAAAATCTTTCTTGCAAAAGCAAAATTCAGTGTGACTATCACTGCAGTCAACTGAAGTTCATTTTTCCAACATTGCTGAACATTCTTCTTTCTTTTTAATTCTGAAAAACGCAGAAATTTGAAGGCAAATTGCTTGCTGCTATATGTGAAATTAATTGGCAAGTATTCGGCTTTTGGCTCAAATAAAAGTTAACAGGGTTGGATTCATATGAAAAATATGGTTTGCAACTCAAAATATTACATTCCCTGCAGATACATATTCTTTCAATGCTAATCCAACCCGTCGTTTTTCTTTTTCCGACAACTCTTCCCTTCCTGTAAAAAATAACTACCAAAATCATAAAATTCACAAAACCATAATATTTACGTCTTTTTTCTATAAAGTTATAATCCTATGTTTCTCTGACACCTGAAGACATGCTTTTCAATTTATCAAAATTGAAGAGCATTTTTCGTACTATGATATATCTTCATTAAAAAATGAAGCCTTGGCCAAACACATTCAACATTTCATCCAACATTGAGAACAATAGAGTAGCGTTGAAAATTGGAAACAGCGAAACATAATAACTAAAGCTTTTCGTCTGACACTCGTCGGAGTAGTGAGTAGTACATCATCATTTGTCAGGCGGAAAGCTTTAGTAGTTATTATGTTTCGCTATGTTTCCGATTTTCAACGCTACTTTGGAGTTCTGTACCGACCAAAGATTATTGAGAACAATGGGAATTTTGGAGATGTTTTCTTGTGATTAAACTTATGCAAAGGTAATTGGGGGGGGGGGGCAAATGCCTCCACAATTTCATCCAACATCGGTTTATGTCAATGTTTGATGGGATGGAATGTTGGATGCGTTTGACCGGTCTTGACATTCAAAAGTTCCTAAAACTAAGTTCCACTGTTTCATTACTCTCATGTTAACAAACATAATCTTACCCAATGAGCTCGAAAATTAGGAGAACAAAGCCTAATATCATTTGGCCGCCACACTGGCATTTCACCATCCAAGATTCCTTTCATGTGATGCCCTCCTGTGACTGCATTAGTAATCAGCATTTCAAGATCCTTTAGGATGCAAGTCATTGGATCAACGTCTGCAGAAAAAACAGTGCATGCAATGTATCAGATCCACTGTAAATTTCAAAGAAAAGGAATTTCTGGATTATTGAAAGAAATCATTTTGTCATAATAGTATATCTGATAATGAATGATGCTTGACTGATCACATTGCTACTAACCTTCAAATTCTACTTTCTCTGGATGTCCAACAACCTTTCTTTCCTCATGCACTTTGCCTGCCTTCACAATGGTGCTTTCCCACTCTTCTTTAAAATTCACATTTTTGGAAAATTTACTCACCAGAGCACAGTTGTGTGAGAATGCTGAGTCGCGGCCAGGCAAACACGAGATACAAAGTCAACAGCAACAATAATAGTGATACAAAAAGGTTCAACTATATTTCAACATAACATAACTTCGATATTCAAAACTACAACTACAACAGACAGCAAGCCAAGCATGATCACATAATTAGCATAATTTATACTATTTCAACACTCCCACTTGATAATTATGTGTCCAAGAAAAAAAAAGGTTCAATAAGTCATATTGTCTCAAAGTTAATATACGTTAAAAATACCTAAATGATTTCTAAAATTCTCAAAGGATGTTCTTGGTAGTCCTTTGGTCATAACATCTGCCAGCATGTGATTCGTTGGGCAGTAGACAACCAAAATTTCTTTGGAGCAAATTTTCTCACGGACAAAATTATGCGAGATATTGATATGCTTGGTGCTGTTATGAAATCTTGGGTTCTTAGAGAGTTCAATCGCTCCCTGATTGTCTTCATGTATGACTGTAGTGTGGTCATCTATATCCAAGATCTGACAGCAAAA
Source organism: Sanderia malayensis (assembly GCA_013076295.1). Classification (NCBI taxonomy): domain Eukaryota; kingdom Metazoa; phylum Cnidaria; class Scyphozoa; order Semaeostomeae; family Pelagiidae; genus Sanderia; species Sanderia malayensis. The sequence continues at coordinate 59,883 of RQOL01000490.1, read as the reverse complement.
GACCAAAGCCATATACCCTCCTGTGTTGCATGACTTAATGCTACGTATTCCGCCTCTGTGGTTGACTTTGCTACGTAGATTGCTTTCTACTACACCAACTGATGGTTGAATTTCCTATTTGGAAGACATACCCAGATGTAGAATGACGGGTGTCCAAGTCTCCTGCCCAATTGGCATCTGAAAACCCAACCATTTCTGGATCTCTCTCATTCATTGAAAATCTCAAACCAAAGTTGTTGTTATCTTTTAGATATCGCAAGATCCTTTTTACCTCGTTCCAGTGACTTGTACTTGGATTTGACATATATCTTGACAGCTGGCTAACTGCAACCGCGATATCTGGTCTAGTAACTGTAGACAAATAAGTGAGGCAACCAATAGCCTGTTGATAAATTTGTTTGTCAAACGGAGTGTCTCCTTCCGAGAACTTCTGGAACTTGCTACCTGGTTCCATAGGGGTTGAAACGGGATTACATTCCCCCATCTTGAAACGTTTCAACATATCATGCACATAATTTGTTGATTTATCTTGAGAACACGGTTTCTCTATTCCTTTTTATGGACATGCCTAAGATGAAGTGAGCTTCGCCTTGGTCCACAATTTCGAATCTTTTGCACAATGATTTCTTTTCAGCATGAAGTAGATCAGTGTTATTAGAGGCAATGATCACGTCATCCACATAAATTGCCAAGACAACAAAGTTAATAGTTCCATCAGTGTCTTTCACTTGCTTGATATAAATGCAATTATCAGCGTTATTTCTCTTATATGCTGATGATATCAAGAAATCATCTAGAGTTTTGTTCCAGCATCTTGCGGATTGCTTTAGTCCATAGATGCTTTTGTTTAATTTGCAAACATATCGGGGCTTCTCATCATCGATATATCCCTCTGGTTGATGCATAAAGATTTCACAGTCAAGGGATCCGTTTAAAAAGGCAGTCTTGACATCCATTTGGTGCACTTCAAGATTATGAGCATTCGCCAATGCTAAAATTGACCTAATAGCGGCATATTTAGCAACAGGAGAAAAGACCTCCTCATAATCAATGCCATAGGTTTGAGTGTAGCCCTGTGCCACCAATCTTGCTTTAAATCTATCCACACTTCCATCAGTGTTTCGCTTTATCTTTGATACCCATTTCGAGCCGACAATGTTACTGTTGCTGGGTGCAGGTACAAGTTCCCAGGTATGGTTCTTGATCAGCGAATCATATTCAGAATCCATGGCTTCTTTCCATGTTTGTGAATGTTCATTGTCTAAGGCTTCTTCAAACGATTTTGGCTCAGTGACTTCATTAGTTATCGAGTCGGCAATCACTGAACTATCTGGATTATATCATTGTGGAGCCTTGTGTAGTCTCTTTGGACCCAAGTTGTTGACTTGTCGTATGAAATTGTCCTCATACGTCGCTCCCACTGGTTCACAATCATCAACACTTTCATCTGTGAGTGGATACGAATCTGAAGTTTCAATCTTTTCAGAGGATTCTTGTAATTCAAAAAACACAAAGTCCTTCTCCTTGACTTTGGTATCAGATTCCAAATCTTGGAATTTATCCTCAAAAAACAGAACGTTTCTGCTGCGGATGATATGACGTGAGCTTATGTCATAAAGCTTATAGCCTTTTGTACCCTCTGGGTATCCGATGAAGATTGCTTTGAGTGACTTATCATCAAGTTTCTTGCGTTGACTATCGGGAATATGGACAAAACTCAAGTATCCAAACACTTTCATGTTTGATACATCTGGTTTTTCGTTGTGCCAGCATTCAAAAGGTGTCTTTGAATCCAATGCAGCAGTAGGGCTCCGATTATGAATATATACTGCTGTATTCACAGCTTCTGCCCAAAACTTCTTTGGTAAACTTGCATGGCACATCATTGTTCTGGCACTTTCAATAATCGTGCGATTCAGTCTTTCTGCAACTCCGTTTTGTTCTGGAGTATAAGGAGTGGTTAACTGGTGAGCAATTCCCTTCTCAGCACAGTAAGTGGCGAATTGTTTTGAGGTATATTCACCCCTATTATCAGACCTCAAAATCTTCACTTGGTGACCAGTCTGATTCTCCACCAAATTGACAAAATCTTTAAATTTTGTTAATGCTTCACTTTTGTCCTTTAGCAGGTAGACAAATGAGTATCTTGAGAAATCATCAATACACGTCATCATGTACTTGCTTCCCCCCAAGGAGTCAACATTCATGGGGCCACAGAGGTCACTGTGTATGAGTTCAAGGGGTTCTTTGGCTCTGCGAGAACTTTGGTGTGGAAAGTTATTCCGCTTCATTTTCCCTAGCATACATGACGTGCAATGCTTTTCACCGCCTTTATTGTACATTTTAGACCTTCCACAAGATTCTTGTCGACAAGTTGATTGATGTACTCATAGTTCACGTGGCCATATCTACAATGCCATAACTGCATTGTCGGTTCATCAGCCACACTTGAGTAATTTGCATATTCTGTAGCATTTACTTTGTACAGTTTCTTGTCAATGACATGACCCAATTGGATCTTCCTGCCATTTTTTGTCACTACACATTCATCCTTGTTGAATGTAATCTCGGCACCCATTTGTATCATCGCTAGCACTGACAACAGCCTTTTTGCCAATTTAGGTACAAACAAGACCTTTTGTAACATTATGGAAACTTGAGTTTCCCCATCAAAGAAATAAAGCTTCACTTTGCCTTCACCGTAGGCTTCTATGATACTATCATCACCAATGCGTATTGGTATTGATTCCTTGTATGCAGTGTAATCTTGTAATTCGTCTTTTTGAAATGTCATGTGCTTTGTTGCACCACTATCTACATACCATCCATTTGACAATTGATACTTTATGGAAGAGGTAAGTGCCATTTCTTCAATTGTTGATTGAGCCTCTGATTTACATTCTTCTGCGATATTCGAATGAATTGCATTCTTCTTGTTTAACGGGCAATTTTTCACAATATGTCCAAGTTCGTTACATTTGTAACATCTGGAGCTCCTTGGCCCATCATGGTTGTTTTCGAAGGATGACCCATATGACCTTCCTGTGCCTCTATTTCTAGCTCTGCCACGATCATTGTATCCTCGTTGGTTTCTTCCAACACCATAGGTAGCATAGAGTGCATCATCTGTTGCAGAAGGGTGCTTCTCGTCTCTATCTTTGCGTTTGATATATTCTTCCACAAGGGAACCTTTTTATATTTTCCCACTGGAGTTCTTCGATACTTCTTGCGTTCAAACCCGAAATAAAATTCTCATAAGAATCTGGCAGACTACCTAGGAGAACTGTGGCAAACTTCCTTGATGATATTTCCTCCTTTAGTTCTTTCAACTGTTCTGCTAAGGATGTCATATATGTTATGTGCTCAAGCAAATTTTCTCCTTCCTTCATGTTGGCGGCGTAGAATTTTCTGTTCAGCCGTACAACTTGTGCCACTGAAATGAACTCGAAATGTTCCTGCAAAGTTTTCCAAGCTGTAGCAGGATCGGTCGTTGACATTATATGCACTTGCAGGGCCTTTGAAACACTTAGTGCAATCAGCGAATACGCTTTGTCTGAACGTAGTTGAAATGCATTTCTGACTGCTTGCGATTCTGTCGCAGAGGGCGGGTCCTCCGTTCCTTGTGAGAAACCCCACAGTCCACGTTCCATAAGAACAAGCTTTATCTTATACTTCTAGCTCTGATAATTATTGCCGTCGAACGGTTCGATTTTCGTTATTTCCGCCATCATTCCTTTCGTTTTCCTGAGGTTTTTCTCGACAAACAATTTCACCTTTTTGAGGCAAAATTAACTCCTTCCGGCTTAGGCCAATTTCAAAAAATGACACGTCGATATAACCATAGATGAAAAAACAAAGATCACGTATCTCAAATTCGATTTCCTTACTTGCGGCCTGGGCCCATAACCTGTTAGAACGCTGAGTTGCGGCCAGGCAAACACGAGATACAAAGTCAACAGCAACAATAATAGTGATACAAAAAGGTTCAACTATATTTCACAACAAGTCAACAGAACAATAATAGTGATACAAAAAGGTTAACTATATTTCAACATAACATAACTTCGATATTCAAAACTACAACTACAACAGACAGCAAGCCAAGCATGATCACATAATTAGCATAATTTATACTATTTCAACAAGTTCCCTGTCAGATTAAAGGGGTTTTTCCAAGATCATGCTCAGCACATTCTCATAAAAGACGATGATTGGAAACATTCTGAAGTTCATGAAATTTGTAAAAATCAAGAGTTCTAAATCAACCAAATATTTTACATTATCACAATAAGAAAGCAAGTTGAACAAGGACAATGATATATAAGTTATATATAATTCACTATAGCGTGTATTATACAATGTATATATTAACAATATTAAGAAAGGTAAAAATATTTCTCAGAGACCAAAACCAACAAAAACTGAATTTATTTTCATTAACCTGCATTGAAACTCATACCTTCAAATCGTAGCTCGTTTCCAAGTTGGTGAACTAATAGGACGGGTGGCTCATATTGGTGATCTTCCTTCAATGATCTGACCCATTTTCCAAACTAATATTTAAAAAAGTAAAACACATTAACTAAACCAAACTATTTTTTCAGCACAAAATTGATTAATTACAGCATACTAATATTAAAGACACAAGTTACTTGCTTAATTAACAATGAATGGTTAATTGTATCATGCTAATACAGCAATGATATTAAGTTCTAAAACAATCCTTGGCTGATGGCCACATAATAAGAACTTTGGCCAAGCTATTAAGTCATGTGTCCATATTGCAATCAAATTAACTATCTTTCTTAAATAAAGTAGCCTACAGATCATCTCGGCATCACATAAACCATGTTCCTTTTGATCCAGTAAATACGATGTGACCAATCTCTTGACAATTCTTTCTTTGAAATGAAAAATGGTGGAAGCAAGATGCACGAGTCTGGCAAACTAATATGTCTTTAGATGATGGTTACATGTCATAAACTGGGTGAAAACAAACAGAATTCATAATTGATAATTGATAATTCCTCATTTTAGGCCTTTAATGCAAGCATGCTTACATATAAAACAACAAATATTTTCCAAACAACAATAGAAAATGTTTGCCAAACTTACTGACAGTTACATTTTATATAAAATGTATAGCAAGCTTAATTACACTCTCTTTTATAAGGAAAAGCATTAGTCACACGCAAATGAAGACTGATGAAGTTTCCACAGTCAAGCCTTCAGCGCTGCTTTTAGTTAAGATTTCGGCTTTCTTGTTCTAAGTGGATCACTCCACCGCTTTCTAAAAGAGAAAAGCCACTCTTCTCCTGGTGTGTTATCTTTAAAACGTGTTTGTTTTCCAATGCGGTCCAGGTAAGTTTTCACAGGTATTTTGATATCCTTGCTGTCACAAGGCAAGCCATTTCTCACACATTGCTGCAAACCAGCAAGAATCAGTTCTTCTTCATGATTTGAAAGAACAATAGGTCTCCCACTTCCAAATCTTTCCTGGTTCGGATTTATGACCCATTTTCTTAATGTCTCATATGGGACTCTGTGCTTCTTTGCTGCTATACTGACTGCTTTTCCCTCGTTTACTTCTTTAAAGTGCTTATGCAACGAATTTTTGCATAGTGTTTTTATTTCAAAAATCTATAGATTTCAATGCACTGATTAACGTGGCGCAAATAAAATTTGCAAATTATCTATGCTTTTTTCGCTATTGACCTTCAAAGTAGGCAATTTTGACTTTTTTCGTGCGAAAACTGAACATCACTGTGATGTCAACAAACGTCGCGTCTGCAACATCAAGCAGGCTTCCTTCTATTGAAATTCGACATGGCGAGCTGTGAGCGAGCACACACATGAAGGGTATCTCGTCTCAGGAGCAAGAAATCATAAAACTATTTACATGTCGTAGAGATACATAACGGAGACAATTGTACGATTACTCAGTGTTGCGAAAAAGTAGTGTTTCATAATGTTGCTGATAGTATTTTAAAACCAATCAAACAGAACAAGGTCTTTTTAAGGAGTTCAGGAGGCAGACATCATTCGCTCCCACCGACTAGGATAGCAGGATTTTATTCATTATAGCGCTCATTTTTGCTTTGAAGTAAAGAGAGATATTGGGAAGGAATTAAAGACGAGATTAAAGCTAAAATCAAATGCTACTAGGAAGGCTGGCGCGCTTCGCGCGCCACCTCCCTAGTATGTTGGCCTTCGACCTGAGTGGGATAGCGATCTTCATAAAAAGTAGGGTGGGTTTCCGTTGTTTTGACCTTCTATCTGAGTGAAACAGCGATCTTCAACAGAAGTGGGGTGGGGTTCTGTTGTTTTGGCCTTCGATCTGAGTGGGATAGCGATCTTCATAAAAAGTAGGGTGGGTTTCTGTTGTTTTGGCCTTCGATCTGAGTGAAACAGCGATCTTCAACAGAAGTGGGGTGGGTTTCTGTTGTTTTGGCCTTCTATCTGAGTAAAACAGCGATCTTCAACAGAAGTGGGGTGGGGTTCTGTTGTTTTGGCCTTCGATCTGAGTGGGATAGCGATCTTCATAAAAAGTAGGGTGGGTTTCTGTTGTTTTGGCCTTCGATCTGAGTGAAACAGCGATCTTCAACAGAAGTGGGGTGGGTTTCTGTTGTTTTGGCCTTCGACCTGAGTGGAATAGCGATCTTCATAAAAAGTAGGGTGGGTTTCTGTTGTTTTGGCCTTCTATCTGAGTGAAACAGCGATCTTCAACAGAAGTGGGGTGGGTTTCCGTTGTTTTGGCCTTCGATCTGAGTGAAACAGCGATCTTCAACAGAAGTGGGGTGGGTTTCTGTTGTTTTGGCCTTCGACCTGAATGGGATAGCGATCTTCAGCAAAAGTAGGGTGGGTTTCCGTTGTTTTGGCCTTTGATCTGAGTGAAACAGCGATCTTCAACAATAGTGGGGTGGGGTTCTGTTGTTTTGGCCTTCGATCTGAGTGAAACAGCGATCTTCAACAGAAGTGGGGTGGGTTTCTGTTGTTTTGGCCTTGTATCTGAGTGAAACAGCGATCTTCAACAGAAGTGGGGTGGGTTTCTGTTGTTTTGGCCTTCTATCTGAGTGAAACAGCGATCTTCAACAGAAGTGGGGTGGGTTTCTGTTGTTTTGGCCTTCTATCTGAGTGAAACAGCGATCTTCAACAGAAGTGGGGTGGGTTTTTTATTGTTATTGCCTCTGATCTGAGTGGAACAGTGATATTGAACAAAAGTGGGATAGACACGCAAAGTAATATACTTTCAGTTGAAATTATGCAAGTTTTAATAGCTCCATCCATTCCCCGAACACACGGTCCATGGAACCCCCGAGCCCCTGTTTCCATTCCAGGTTGTTCCAGGTCCATGTTTTCCCCTGATGCGAGAAATCCAGCACTTTATTCCGCGTGGCAGAAACACCTCAACTCAAAACCCACGCAGAGAATAAGCTCTGTGAACAATAGATCAGGTTTGCGAGTAATATCAGAAAACCATTGCGAATGAATTGATCCACTGGATTCGAGATTTTGATTAAAGAATAAACAGTTTAAAAATACAGATTAACTCTCCCTAGCACACGGTGCATGTAATCCCGAGCCCCGATTGCCATTCCAAGTTGTTCTGGGTCCATGTTTTTATCCATGCACAAATTTCAGCAGCTATTTTAGCCAGTGTGGCAGAAACGCCTCAACTCGAGTACCATGCAGAGAAACTTTGTGAACAAAGGATCAGATTTGTGAGTACATAATATGAGAAAACAGATTCGGACTGAATTTATCAATTTCATTCGAGATTTCGATTAAAGAATACACACTTTTAATACACCAGTTGGCACTCAATAACGCATGTTTATAACTACACGAATTCCATGAAAGCAATACGCAAGCCCATTATGAAAATTTTAGTGGGGCCCCAAAGTTGAACGCTCTTAAATACCCAGGGACCAGTCAAAAATGATTAAATATAAGTGCTTTTAAATACAGCAGATCATGAAAGTTTTTGAACAATTTACTCACATCTTTCACAGGCCAAAATCCACAACTTTCGTGTTTTGAATAGCGAATCACGCTCAGTGACAGGCACTTTTAGAATCCAAGTGGAATTGAAGCAACCTTTCCAGCGTTTATCTGATCCAGAAAGAAATTGTTGTGCTTGAACGATGAATCCACAATGTTAGCAGGCGGATGGCAAGTCGGCAATAGTAGTTCAGCAAAATAGCTTTTAGACAACCCCAAGTGTTTAGAACGCCTTCGGTTCAGTGAAATCCCAAAATTGCTGTTTCTGAAATTCATCAGCTACATCGTTGTATCCAAACCTGTTCTTATAAAAGCAGAATTTGATTATTCATCGGTTTAGTATTCGATTTGATATAGTGGAGATTTGTAAAGCAAAGAATAATTTAGAAATTTAAGGCACGCAAATTTCTATAAACCAGCTGATCAGAATATCTTGAAATCAAGATAAGAAGGTACAAAGAAATTTAGTAAAGGCAAATAGAAACAACTTAGCCACTTACCAGTAGAGTTCTGCTCGTAACAGTTCTGAAGAGCAACATTCAAGTAAAATTCCAGTTGATGGCAAAGGAGAGCAAAATAGCTTTTAGACAACTGCACCACGTGCTTTGAAGGCCTTCGGTTGAGTGAAAGCACGAAATTGCTGTTTCTGAAATTCGTGATTTAGATCGTCGCATCCAGACCTGTAATTATAAAAGCAGAATTCGATAATTCATCGATTTAGTATTCGATTTGATATAGTGGAGATTTGTAAAGCAAAGAATTATTTAGAAATTTAGAGCGCGCAAAAATTTCTATAAACCAGCTCATCAGAATATCTTGAAAACACGATAAGAAGGATACAAAGAAGTTTAGTAAAGAAATATAGAAACAACTCAGCCAGTTACCAGTAAAGTTCTGCTCGTAAAAGTTCTGAAGAGCAACATTCAAGTAAAATTCCAGTTGATGGCAAAGGAGAGCAAAATAGCTTTTAGACAACTGCACCACGTGCTTTGACGGCCTTCGGTTGAGTGAAAGCACGAAATTGCTGTTTCTGAAATTCGTGATTTAGATCGTCGCATCCAGACCTGTAATTATAAAAGCAGAATTCGATAATTCATCGGTTTAGTATTCGATTTGATATAGTGGAGATTTGTAAAGCAAAGAATTATTTAGAAATTTAGAGCGCATAAAAATTTCTATAAACCAGTTCACCTGAATATATTGAAATCAAGATAAGAAGGTACAAAGAAATTTAGTAAAGGCAAAGAGAAACAACTTAGCCACTTACCAGTTAAATCCTGAAGCTTTAAGTTGGAAATCTCGAGTAAAACGGCAGCAAAAATTAAACAGCCATCCAACGAAAATAATCCATTCGGTTTGCCTGCCTGCCCATCCCATCCCAAATTCGAAAATGAAAAATGAATTGCACACTTTCCTTGTCAACCAAAGGTCACGCTAACAGAGGACGCAAACGAATAAGTGCGAAACGTAACAGGGTTTCATTGTTTCGAAAAGGCTTAGCAACGAAAACAACGCACGATCGATCTTTACAGAAACATAACATCATCCAGACGCCGTAATGGTCAGGGGGTCGCTGAGCACAACACGTTTTGTTCGATTCAAAAGCTTCAGTACGCGTCAAAGCTTTGGACACATCCCCCCGCACGCAAAACAAAAGGCGAAAGAACAGCACGCATTCCATCCTCTCACACGAAAGAGAAAGGCCTCATTACGGGAAAACAAAGGGCGAAGAATTTTCGAGTTAGAAAATTGGAAATATCTCGAAAACCAAAACGAATTTCGAAAAAGCAATAAGGCGTTGCAAATATACACATTACTGGGAAGACCTCCGAGTAGTTTTGGAATTAAATAGAGCGGCCAGATTCTCGAAACCGTGGGTACAAAACTGGCGAAGAGAAGCCTTTGAGCGCAACACCATTGCCGCTGCGATTTTAGTATTTATTGATTCCTGCAATAGATGCCGTAAACAAGCTCGTAAACCAACCTGTGTGACTCTCAGCTTTACTCAGGCCTAAGCACTCCTCGCCCAGAGTGGTTAGGCCCGAGCCGACCAAAACAAATGTCAGAAGATTTAGCTTTTTGGGGTGATATCAAAGGAATTTTAATTTCCGAAGTTTCTAAAAATAATTCAATGTCTGCAATTTTGAGCTAAAATAAGTTATTACAAAAAATAAGACCTGGGATAAGCCAAACCAGGGCTACGTGTCGTTCCACAGCAACTCGAAGCAACAATGGCGACGTGGAATGGCGTCACGTTTTTCGGAGGTACCCATTTTCAAACTTGAACTAGGGGTCATCACTCGCTTTGCTCGTTCGCCCCAGCCCGTCAAGTAAAAAAGGCTTAATCTGGTTGGCGCACTACGTGCGCTGCATTCGCTTCGCTCATGCCTCTTTCAACCCCACTTACAATGGGTTAGCTCGCTGCGCTCGCCTGTCTATCTATTATCAAGAAACATTGACTGGTAGGGTGCACTTCGTGCGCTGCATTCGCTTCGCTCATGCCTCTTTCAACCCACGTACAATGGGTTAGCTCGCTGCGCTCGCCTGTCTATCTATTATCAAGAAACATTGACTGATAGGGCGCACTTCGTGCGCTGCATTCGCTTACGCTCATGCCCCTTTCAACCCCACTTACAATGGGTTAGCTCGCTGCGCTCGCCTGTCTATCTATTATCAAGAAACATTGACTGATAGGGCGCACTTCGTGCGCTGCATTCGCTTCGCTCATGCCTCTTTCAACCCCACTTATAATGGGTTAGCTCGCTGCGCTCGCCTGTCTATCTATTATCAAGAAACATTGACTGGTAGGGTGCACTTCGTGCGCTGCATTCGCTTCGCTCATGCCTCTTTCAACCCCACGTACAATGGGTTAGCTCGCTGCGCTCGCCTGTCTATCTATTATCAAGAAACATTGACTGATAGGGCGCACTTCGTGCGCTGCATTCGCTTCGCTCATGCCTCTTTCAACCCCACGTACAATGGGTTAGCTCGCTGCGCTCGCCTGTCTATCTATTATCAAGAAACATTGACTGATAGGGCGCACTTCGTGCGCTGCATTCGCTTCGCTCATGCCTCTTTCAACCCCACTTACAATGGGTTAGCTCGCTGCACTCGCCTGTCTATCTATTATCAAGAAACATTGACTGGTAGGGTGCACTTCGTGCGCTGCATTCGCTTCGCTCATGCCTCTTTCAACCCACGTACAATGGGTTAGCTCGCTGCGCTCGCCTGTCTATCTATTATCAAGAAACATTGACTGGTAGGGCGCACTTCGTGCGCTGCATTCGCTTCGCTCATGCCTCTTTCAACCCCATGTACAATGGGTTAGCTCGCTGCGCTCGCCTGTCTATCTATTATCACGAAACATTGACTGGTAGGGCGCACTTTACATTAGGCCTAAGCGTCGCAAGCATGCCGAAGCAACAATGGCGTTCGCCTACTACCTATACTACAACTATCTCACTCAAAAAACAAAACAAAACTATCACCTGTGTTCTCAATTGTCTCCTGTAATTTTCCAGAGGTCGCTCAAACAATTAGCAAGGCTTTAAAAAGATAATTCAGGTCGTAAAACACTTTGAAAGGCGCCCAGTGGCAGTTATCCTTTGTGTTGAAAACAAAAACACGCGTCTTCTCCAAAAGTACCTGCTGTTCAACCCGAGGGCTAATTTGCATGATAACGAAAAACGTGTGACTTTTCACGTGAAGTCACGAAAGAGCCAATCAAATTGCAGCAAAAGGCGAAACGTGTCACGTGAAGAGCGAACGCTTTCTTCGAAATTGGAGTTCGCGACACGAATTTGGAAGTTTCGCCAGCGTAAACCGTCGTTTTTTCGTGTTAGCACAATTAGTGGAGTAATTGATAGAATAACTCAAAAATTCTTTTAAAATAGGCTTCCAAAAATAGATAACTTTTGCCTACTCCAGAAACGGAGCCTTTCCATGCAAGTGCCAACCTTGTGCGCCCCCATTCAAAAAAGCCTTATTGATCACCGATTCGCCGTTTCGTCCCATTGTTTTTGGGCGTTCGACCTATTGTTTCGGGTCGAATCTATTGTTTTTGGCAGAGTTTCGCCACCGTCACGTGACATCACAGAATATATATATTAGATTGTCTCTAACGTTAAACAAAATGACACCAATTTTTTTCAGAGCGATGGCTAAAAGATTCGCCTTTATGTTGGTTCAGCCAGAGCTCAAATATCCCCACCCTGAGTGGAGCTATTAAAAAAACCAGACGACGTTCGAAAAAAAACCCATTGACTTGCATTGCGCAAAATAATTTGGGTCATCACTGTGACGTCACAGCGTTTCAATATTTTTCGCAAAAGGTGGCCTGATTCAAGGTGAAATTAAAGTAACTTACACTTGTTAGATGCATGTCAAAATTGCATCAAACTGATCAGTACATCTTTGGCTTTCATTTAAAATAAAAAAATTGATATGTCAAATTTAGTTGCATAAGCACTTTAACAGCCTGTGTAACATCCTGATCATTATATGTTTTCTGCTTTTTCTTAACATAGTTCCTTGGCATGTTGAGTTTTGGCCTAAAACCAAAATGGCGAAAATTAGGCCTAACTCATTTTACCCTGGAACGTTCAGTTAGCATTCACCTTGTTGGTAGTTGTGAAACCATAAGAAAACACATACTATATTTAAATCTATGTTATGATAGAAGTTTTAAAAAAGAAATAATCTTCTTACCTGGTTCTGTTTTTCTCTGAGGAGAAAATAAATTTCACAAATTGATTTTCTGATGATGATGGTCCTCTAAAAAATTCGTCACGGCGACGCTCTGTGCGTCACTAACAATCAAAGACAGATGTTGCTAGGTGGGATCCAGGCCTCTCTAAAGAAATAGCATAAATTAAAGATAAAAGGTTAGCAACAAGCAGTAATTTATGCAAAATTGTGAAATGACCCATTTTACCCTGGATACCCATTTTACCCCAGTAGGCTACCTGTTTTTACGTCAAACACTACCCAGAAATGAAATAAAAAAAATATGGTGAGAGTAGCCCTTTAAAGGAGACCTGCAACCTAAAAGCAAGTTGAGCTCTATTGATCAAATCTAATTCGCTCATCACAAATATTAAGTTATTTTTTAAACACGAGTAACCGTATTTGAATAATTGCAAATTAAATTGGCGTTTTTGTCCACCGGAAAGTTTCAGCCTCGTTTTGGGCCATGGCGTAACTGGTGAACAATCTTTTCGGCCAAATGGTGAAAGTTGTAGTGAACTTGCGCTCTTGTAACAGTTCCATTCATTAGTCAAGCCCATTCATTAACAAGACTATTCTTAGAATGAATGGTGAATGTGTGTTTCTCTATATATGGCCGACGGAAATGGCTGCTTCACCAAATTCTTGCATTGATCCAAACTCAACCTCAATCTGAAAATATCTTTTTCGATATAAAATTGATTAATTAGAATATGCTGGTTAATATGCAATAAGATTTAAAATGTACAATATAATAGTAAATTTTGGTTAGTCCTCCCTTGTATTGAATTTGGTCCAATTTGATATGTTTAATATACAATTTTAAGTTTGATTAACAGCAACAGTAAGATATAATTGAGAATAAAAGAAAATGTTTTGTCACTGTTAATCTGAAACATAATTTTTGCTGTGTGACCTTAACTTGATGCAAATAAAAATTTAAAGACAAACTGCAACAGTTATTTATAGAAATCATAGATAGGTAAAAACTGTTTGAAATTTGATCTCCAGTAATACCCATGTATGGGCGTTTTTCACACTCTTATATGAAATGGGCTATGGACGTAAACTTTTTTGCTGCCAGTATAGATGGCAGCATATAAAATCAACAACACTTTTCTTTATAGCATATATAGTTTTTGTTTGTTAGCAAAGCAAACAAGATTGGGTGCGCTGCTTATAACTGTTTCAATGAAAGCAGTTGGCATAAAGGGTCAGGTGCCTTCCACTGGTTTCCTAAAGATAATATCTTACACAAGAAATTGATTGCCAATTTAAAACTGGCAAAACTTGTATGCAACAAAAACAAAAAACTTTGCAGCGATCATTTTCCACCCGAATGTTTTGATGTGAGAAATAACAATACTTCTTTTGGACTCACTTGGATTGACTACCACCAGCAATGAAAGATTTTAAGATATATATGAAACTGAAGTGACTCAAGATGTGAGTAGTTAACACGAGTTGCAAATATGAATAGCTCCTTAAATTTTATAACTAATTCATTTATTTGTTATAGACTGGTCGCTGATTTAGACAAATCTTTTTGCCTCAGTTACTAGCCAGCGAACGTAAAGATCCATCTGCAGGACCAAGTGGTCCGGTTGTCAGTGCAATGAGTGTCAAAACGAGGTAGTTCGAGCTGCCCTTGAACTGCTTAAATATTTACGTATTTCATATGCCAGTATTGAAAAAGCCAATTAACTTCTGTCTATTTTGAACCACAGGGTACTACGCATATGCCGAGCCAAGGTATTGAAAGAAATGATACACAAATTTCAGATGGAAAGTGTAATGAATTCGACAGTTAAAGTTGTCATGATTGATGAAAGATGTGTAGATGAAATTGAGGTTTATGTGAATTGAATCTATAGATATTAACTCTGTATATTTTGGCAAGAATTTTACACTTCTTGTGCTATGGGAGAACGGGAAAGAGTCCCAGCACTGAGGCACGATTTCCAGTCAAATGAATGGAATGCAATAGCAAGAATAATGGCAAAAGGCCATCGCGATTTGCAATATTTCCCAACTATGATTTATGAAGCCTTTCTTGTAAGTGTTTTATTTGGAGTGGAAGCTGTCAGTGAGGAAATTCCCTTGAATTCTTTCTATAAGTATCTGGTAAAAGACGAAGAGGACATTGTGAAGGAGTTCTTGAAGGAAGAAATCGTTTTCCAAGACATGGAAAACGAACTTATCGATTTCCTAAATCGATTCAGGAAAATACCCACTAAAGAAAATGTGAAGAGTTTATTGCTGGAAATAGCTCATAAAGAATAACAGGTGGCTCTTGAATTTCTGAAAAAGTTCATTTGAGGAATGGATGCATCTGCACTGAAATCGTTCTTAATGTTTGTGACTGGTGCTGATGTCATATGCATGAGCGCAATCAATGCTGATTTCAACATGCTTGAAAGGCTTGCATGGCGACCATTGTACCTACATGCGATTGTATATTAGAATTGCCAGCTACATATGATGCATATAACCAGTTCCGTGCCGAGTTTCACAGCGTTTTGCAGAAGGAAAAGTGGCAAAATGATATCATGTAAGCCAGAAGTTGCATCTAACAATATCTCCTACAAGCTAATGCAGACACAACAGACCATTATAAAATTTACATTTTTAGTGTTTTTAATATTTTTGTATCGTCTTATGTTGATTACATTGTCAATTAAAAATTGAAACTTAAAAATAAAGAGTTAAAGGCGCTACTTTGTAATGGGGAGGGAGTGGCTGGATAAAATGAAATTGGTTTATGTCATTTCTTCTATATGGTTTGTAATATGTATGTATAACTGCTTAGGATCACCGGGTGTGTTTGGCATTGCTAATCTTTCTTCATCCATTATAATATGTGCCAGTCTGCTAAATCCCGGAGTGCAAGGGAAAATCGGTTGTCTATCACAGCAAGGTTCTTCAGCAACTCCTTGTGCAAGTAACCTATAGATATAGATATAGATATAGATATAGATATAGATAGTGAATATATAAATCTTGCAAAATTGATGCAAGATTGCAAAATGGCTTTTTACGCAGTGAAAACAGGAAAAAAGCCAGGAATTTACAGCACATGGAGTGATTGTGAAGAACAAGTGAAGGGATTCAAAAAATCGTCATTCAAAAAGTTTGACAAAAAAGAATTTATCTAAATGAAATGGTAGGCCCGTCTGAAGAACAGGAGACAGGTGATGAAAATCAGGATGAATTGATTGCCAGTCAGAAATGGGGTGATGATGAGGATAGGTTCATAAAAGAAATTTTTGATGAGGGTCAACAGATTGATGTAGATTCAGATACTAAGGAAGCAAATGAAGAGAAGAATGACAGCGATGACAGCATATGCAAAAAATGTGCAAAAAAAGTTGGTGAAAAAGGCACTCAAATGTGATGCATGCAAGGGGTGGTGTCACTGCAACAAGAGGTGCGGAATACAATATGAAGCAGAGCATGAGGCCATTTTAGAATTAAAAGAGGACAGCAACATATTTTGGTTCTGTGAAAATTGTCACAAGATTATTAACCAACTAATTAAGCATAATCCTCAGGGCATAATTGAAAACATCAACCTAAGAGAACAAAACAGCAAACACATGGATACAATCTCAAAAGAAAAGGCAGACAATAAAAGATACAAGTTACAAATTCAAGAAATGCAAGATCAGATTAAAGAAATGGAAATTGCAATAATAGGAAAAGAAAATGAAAAATAGAAAGAAATAAGGAAGACGCGAAAAAGCAGATTAAGATACAAAGCGAAGGAAAACAGAAGAAAATGAAGTTCAAAAACTAAAAAATTACATGATAGACTACAAAAAAAAACTGGAAGCTGCAATTATGTCAAACCTAGAACAGGAGAGAACAATAAGGAATCTAAATGACAGTTTGGACAACATCAAAGAAATTGACATCAGCCTAGAATTGAAAGTTAGAGAATACATAGAAAAACCAAATCAAGAAAACGTTGGAGCAGCAGTGGCAACAGAAGAAGTAAATATAGAAAAAGAAATTATGCAAATAAGAGCCAACACCACAAAATTGAGAAAAACAAACACAGTTGAAAACGAAGAGGAGAATTTGGAAGAACACAAAGACAGTACAAAGCCGAAAGAAATATGTAGAATGTTTAGCCAGAAAGGATGGTGCAAATATGGAACAAAATGCATATATATTCATGAAGAGAGAGATGACAGAGAACAGGGAAAGAGGACTAAAATATGTTATCATTACAGCTCAAAGGGTTTTTGCAGGTATGGTGATGAATGTATGTACATACATAAAGAAACACGATTAGAGGTATGCAGAAACTTCCAGGCAAGTGGCACATGCAGATATGGAGAAAAATGCTTCTATTCTCATAACAGACAAGCATCAACACATAATGAATCAGAGAAACAAATCAAACAAAGAGAAAACAAAACAATGAATGAAAACAAAATAGATGCAAGATATAGAGAAACAGCAGCAGCACAAAATACTGATTTTGAAGGTGAAATAGCTTTTTTGTATCATCAGATGCAACAAATGCAAGAGAGAATGAAGCTCAATTAGGGAATGTACTACCCAATTCCAACAATGCCAACCCAGATGGTACCTCAACTAGTTTCCCAGTAGTCAAGACCATCAATATAAAAAAGAAATCTGACATAGTAGTAAACAAGAATGACATAAGAAAAGATAAAAAAGACACAAAGAAAAAAACAAAAAGACAAAAAAAGAACAAAAAATTTTACACGAACTTCAGACTATATTATGTTAACTGCAGAGGGGTGAAATCAAAAATAGAGTCACTGAAAGAAATAATTGAAGAGGAAAAGCCAACTGTAATTTGTCTAACTGAAACACACATAGCAGAGGAAGACTCAATTCATTTAGAAGGATATCATGTGGAACACCTAAATAGGAATAGTGATGGAGGAGGGTTGATAATGGCAATAAAGGAGGAGCTAAAGGGTTCATCAGTAATAATCGAGAAAATTATAGAAAAAGACGAGTCTATGTGGATGGTCATTAATAATAACAGAATTAAAGTAAGAATTGGATTAATATACGGACCACAAGAATCACGAACAACAACCAAAGAAATAGAAACAATGTACAAGAGGATTGAAAAACAAATAATAGAAGCTCAGTGAAGAAACCAAAGAATCATAATAGTAGGGGACTTTAATTCAAAGATTGGTGAAATAATAAAGAATAACAAGAAAGAGGTAACGAAAGGAGGAAAAAAGCTAATTGAACTCATTCATAGATATAACCTAACAATTGTAAATAGTAACAAGAAAACAAAGGGTTTATGGACAAGAGTTCAAGGAGAGCAAAAGTCAGTCATAGATTATTGTATTATCGGCAAAGAAGATGAACACTGTATAAAACGAATGGAAATTGACCAACAAGGAATATCGACTCCATATAGAATAGTAGGAAATAGAACAGTATATACGGATCACAGAGCAATAACAACAGATTTGGACTGGACAATAGCCTATAAACACAGCAGTGAACATAGCACAGGATACACTGTAAGCAGAGCTGGATGAGAGAAATTTAGGAAAGAAACAAAAAAGGGGCAACTGGAAAGAATAGTAAAAAGTCACAACACAAATTTACAATTAGCATATGATCAATGGCTTGAAGAATTAAACAACATATTAAAGAAGTGTTATTCTAGTACAAAAAAGAAGAACAAGTATAAAGGAAAGAACAAAACAATGCGAAAGTTAATGAAAGTCAAACGAGATATTAGAAAAGAACTACATGAAAACAGTGCCAAAGAAGAAGAGAAAAGCATGCTAAAACAGAGAGATATGCTTATTACAGAATATTTAAACAACATGAACAGACAAGCATACATTAAAAGAGTTAATGAAACAATTAAAGAAATTCAAAAAGGTGGTGGAATAAATGGACAAAACTTCTGGGAATTTAAAAAGAAAATGGACATAAGGAAAAAAGAGGAAAGAATAGCAATGAAAAACAAAGATGGCATAGTGCAAGAATCAGTTCAAAGTATAAAGAACGTATTTGTTAACTTCTATCAAGAACTACTACAAACTCAATGTGCAAACACTGCAAAGGAAAAGCAATGTGAGGAAGAAATTAATAAAATATTCAATCAAATAGCAACTATAGCGCAAACTGAAGATGCATTGGAAATAAGTAAAGAGGAAGTTGTTGCTGGAATTAAACAACTAAAAAAGAAAAAGGCAGCAGATATGGATGGAATAAAGAATGAAATTCTCATATATGGGGGAGCAGACATGGAAAACAGCATCACAGCACTGTTAAATAGAATCTTAAAAGAAAAAGAAATACCGTCGAGTTGGCAACAAATGAAAATTAAGTCCATATATAAGAATAAAGGAAGTCGAGCTGAAATGAAGAATACACGTGGATTATTTATCACCAATGTGGTAAGCAAGCTATATGAAAAGGTTTTATCAATAAGAAACTACAAATATATAGAGAGTTATCTGTCATCATATCAATGTGGAGGAGTTAGGAACAGAGGAACATCGGATCATCTATTCACTGTAAGAGCTATGATTGACTATTACAAATTCATTAACAAGGATCTGTATATTTTCTTTGGTGACCTCGAAAAATGTTTCGACAAACTGTGGTTGAGGGATAGCATAGTAGAATTATGGAAGACTGGCATGCCAGCAATAGAAACGTATTCAGTATATTTAAGGAACAAAATTGCGTGTGCAGTAATTGAAACTCCAGTTGGAGTGACACAATGTATTGAGTTTAACGAAATAGTAAGACAAGGAACAGTATACCCATTCTTTGCGGTATATCAACAGACAAGATAAGCAGAACAAGTAACACAATGATAGAAAAGATAGGAATAGATTTGGATGTTTGAACATTGGTATTTGTGGATGACATATGTGGAGTAGGGAGTAAAGAAAATATTGAGAAGACTATAGACAACTGTAAATATATGGAGAAGAAAAGAAGATGACATTTAATTGTGAAAAAAGTAACTACATGATAATAGGAAATAAAAAAAGAAAAAAGGAAGAAATTGAAGAGTATTTGAAGAAAGGAAAAATAAGACGGGCGAGTAAATATAAATATTTAGGCGATTTTATTGATGAGAATGGAAATCACAAAAATAATATAGAAAAACGAAAAATAAAGATGAATGGAGCTATAAAGAACATGATGCGCATTGCAAACCCTAGCTTAACAGGCAAATTATCATATCAAATCTGTTTAAAGATAATGGAAACGATGATAATGCCAACAGTACTCAATAATTCAGAAACATGGACAAATTTAACTACAGATAATATTAAAGAGCTTGAAAGAATGCAAAAGACAGTTTTAACATCGATCTTTGGAATGAATGAAAGTACCCCATGCTGGGGATTGCTTGCAGAAACAGGAACATGGCCAATGGAAAAACGAATTCATTACAAAAAACTTATGTATCTGCACCACTTAATCACATCTGACGAAAAAAGAATAGCCACAAAAATTTAAAAAACTCAAAAGAAATGAAATACTGGAAGAATTCATGGCACTCGGAAATTGTATCGTTACAAAAGGAATATAACCTAGAAAGAGAATTTAAGGAGTTAAAGCAGTTAAAGAAATCGAGCTGGAGAAAAAAGAAGTAAAAAAGGCAATTAGTAAGCACATTCAGGATGAATTTCAAGACATCGCAAAGCAAATGAAAAAACTAAGGTTCATAAAGAATGACCAACATAAAATGAAAAATTACATAACTCAAGGAAATATAGAGGAAATTAAGATAATAATGAAGACAAGACTGAACATGATTAACGTTAAAGGAAATTTTAAAGGGCAAAGAAACAATGAAGAGATAAAATGCGAACTATGGGAAACAGAACAAGACACAACTGAACATATACTAGAATGCAACGTCATAAGGAGATTGTACAATGGAAAAGGAATATTAAGAAAAGATATCAATTCAGAAAAGACTTTCACACAAAGGAAAATAGTCAAAATTATTCAAGCAATGAATTCATATAAGGAGAAAATGATATAACAAAAAACGACGTCACAAGATCTCGCTTTAAAATGACGGACCCAGTCCTCATTGAAACCTGCCAAGGAAGAGAGGGTCTGATTAAAGAATCGCAGAATTGCAGAACTCCTAAATCCTGCAATTCTACCTGAACTTTGCCGTGGACTGCATTGAATAAATTGGATACCATAAACATCATATCCGGGCATGCTGGTCACAAATGTACATCTGTGTTCCTCTCAGGCCGAATTTTGTGCATATTCCAAAGAACCATAATTCTGTTTAATTCATCTTGTAATAGCTTCATGTAACAAAATTTAAAGCATTCTTGGTGAATAACATTGCACTCGGAATAAAGCCCATTCCCTTTAATGTCCTTAAATGTTCAATCCAACAGCCTGTACAGCCCTTCCTCAAAATGCTCCACTGTGGCTCAATGTGCTGATTCGAGACCAATTTAGCGTAAATAAAGGACTTTTCGCTCAAATTTTCATCTAAGTCATTGTGGCGGAGAAATCGCTGAATTCCTGCAACCTGTCCATTTCCTGTTTCCTTGTCAGCACGCACAACCCATGGGGTACCTCCGGTTGACCTGACACAGTGGAGGAAATATTTTGCAGTTACTGCGGGGTTATTATTTGATGTTGCAACTTTTAGCAAATGATTCTTCGACTGAATCTGTCTGCATTAGTCCAAAGTCCATAAGGCTTTAATTTATCATAGCCATCAATATGCCATAATTGATTCAGCCCCAAGGCCTGTATTTCCTTCTCTGCAATCTATGTTTTCTTCTCTCTTCTACCACATCTGTGTCAATCTGTTGCCAAAAGGAACATTGGGGATAAAATGAGTGTAAGATATTATGTGCTGTAGAATGTGTTTTGTGCATTGAAATGTGTTTTGGGCAGTGGAATTTAATTTCTGTGGTGAAATTTGTTGTACATAAAACTGTTTTTGCATTTTGTGAACAACTGTTTCATGCATTACGTTAATTTTGTTTTATGGAGTAACACATAATTTGCTATTGCAAGTTTGGAGGTGGATTTCTACTATCATTTGGGCCATGTCATGTAGTACTAAGTATATTCTGATTGGCTAGAATTAACCAACCATACTCAGAGGTACTTTCTTTTTTTCAGTGTTTGAAAATAATTGCAGAAATTGCAACAAATCAATTCATTATGATGGATCTGATGATGAAATTTTGTTGTTAGCCATGCACTACTTAGAAATTTCATGCATCATTTTCTTCATGGGAGGTAACCTATCTTTCTCAATACTCATAGAGCTAATTAAGTGTCGGTAAAGTCTTTTTTGCTTACCGTAAATCCTCGAATAAGCCCCCACATTCGAATAAGCGCCCCCCTCGATTAAGCCCCCACCTAAGAAATCATTTTTGCAAATAAGCCCCCCCCTCGAATAAACCCCCATGGGGTCCTATTCGAGGGAAGCATAAGTGCAGAATAATATCTTAATTCGAAAGAGCCCCCACAGGACAATAGCTATACAGTATCACTTCCTGTGACTCAGACAAAAAAGCAAAAGGAAACGCGATTTTCCTGACAATAAACAAATTATTGTTAGATTTTCACATAGTACTTTGTGAAAAAAGTTTAGCTGATTGAGAAAACTATGTCGTCTTTTTTCTGTAAACCTTTGAGAAAAAAGCAAAACTTTGAATTAAGCCCCCCCCTCAAATAAGCCCTCCCCTCGAATAAGCCCCCACCCAAAAATTCATTTTTGCAAATAAGCCCCCGGGGGCTTATTCGAGGATTTACGGTAATTGGTACCCAGCTTGTTGAGAAATTGCAGAGTTACAGAATCAACTCAATAAAATTTGTTACTTTCTATATCACACCTATATGGTGGGCGAAAGCTGCCATTCAAATATTTTTGTATTTATTTTATTTCTCGTAATAATTTTTGCAATTCATTGAAAAAAAATTAATAATTTTTCTTTCCA
Source organism: Sanderia malayensis (assembly GCA_013076295.1). Taxonomy (NCBI): domain Eukaryota; kingdom Metazoa; phylum Cnidaria; class Scyphozoa; order Semaeostomeae; family Pelagiidae; genus Sanderia; species Sanderia malayensis. Next base: position 37,186 of record RQOL01000490.1, on the reverse strand, counting down.
TGAAATCTTTTCCCCCAAACTCTTCAGAAACAAATTAAAAAAAGAAATAAAAAATTTAAATAAAAATGAAAATTAAAAAAATTAACCAAAACAGAAAAATTTAAAAAAAATTCAAAGTAAAATAAAAATAAAAAACCTTACGTACTAAAACTGCCACAGTATACCATAATGCATTGTATCATCACAGGAAAAGGAAACAAAAGATGTGGAGAGCACATTGAGATAGAATATATCCTAGTATATATCATATTCTATGAGAGCACCATAGAGATATTTTTCTTCGACAGTTAAAGTGCCATTATAGCTTTTTTTTTTATTTGCTAAAACTATAGATTCGAATTCGCTGATTCTGAATCTGCTTTTACTTTTTTGATCTCATGAGCACTTTTTGAGCTACAAGGTGTTTTCCCTCACACTCTCTTGACACACTTCGAGGACTGGGATCTACCTACTATGACATCATAGTAGGGACCCCGTTTTTTTTCCCGTACTGAAGCAACAAGTTTGACACTGATTTTCTGCAAGAAAACGAATGTTTTTGTTCGTTTTTTTTACTCAAATAGTTAGATATTGGGCGTCGGTGACCCAGAATTGGATTTTTAAACAATTTTGATCGGTCAGCTGCTTTAAAATTGAAATGCAAAATTTCCATGTAGTGGCTGTCCAATCTGTGGACACGGCGCGGGCACATGCCACGGCCTGATAATAAAGTATTCGGGCTAACCTTAGAGTAAAAGTGAGTTTGCTTGTATGGAATTTACTTTAATTGAAAAGACGATAGTAAAAATTAAAGTAAAGTATCATATACCACTATAATTTCTTGGAAGACTGATACCAAGAAATCAGAAGTTGTTCCCATGAAACGAGGAGTATATGCGATTGTGAGTGCTGGCCAACTACAGGCATACATACAGGGCCTAAATTATTGCGTTGAATTTCAATTTGCGTTTTAAATACAACCCAGCTTATTGCCCAGTGTCGTTAAATCGCTTCGAAAGGTCTCTTTTTGCGTGGAATTTTCTTTAAAACTTTTCATTGAAAAATTGTTGGGCTACGCCAAAGAATATGTGGGATCAAATCGATCAACAATAGGCCTTCACGGAGTTTATTTCATCGCCAAAGTCACTACTACAGCCAGCACACACAGTCGCATCCTCTCCTGATGATGTTTGTATTTCTCAGGATTATATAAGAACCACTATGCCTTATAACCACTGTCCAATAAATAAATTTTAGCAACTATGACTTTCTTTTATTGAGTACTTGCGTTCTCTTAAAATCACACAACACAACCTTCACAATTCGCAAACACATTGATTGCTTTGATTTGCTGTTGCCCTCCTTCCGCAGCAAAGCATTCACACACCACACACAACACAATCCAATACACATATCACCCACCACACTACAAGCTCAGCTTGTCTTGCTCATGCATCCACAGGCCGCGGCATGCGCCCGCGCCGTGCCCACAGATTGGACAGCCACTACATGGAAATTTTGCATTTCAATTTCAAAGCAACTGACCGATAAAAATTGTTTAAAAATTCAATTCTGGGTAACCGACGCCCAATATCTAACTATTTGAGTAAAAAAAACGAACAAAAATATCCGTTTTCTGGGAGAAAATCAGTGTCAAACTTGTTGCTTCAGTACGGGAAAAAAACGGGGTCCCTACTATGATGTCATAGTAGGTAGATCCCAGTCCTCGAAGTGTGTCAAGAAAAATGGTGAAAGTGACGAAGTATCTACACTTTCACACATTATAACTCGTGAACTACGCGTCAGATTTCAAAAATATTTTCAGATTTGAAATCAGCGTGGCAAGTTTTCTTGATATAAAGAATAAAGAAAAAGCTATAGTGGCACTTTAAAAATGGTCTATTTCAGGAATCCAGCATGGAAGAATGATGAAAAGTTAAAAGATGCACTCAATGAACACGACAGGCAAGGCTTGCAGAGGTCTGAGATTCTTAGTTTTCTAAGGCAGGATTTCCCTGAGTATTCATGGAGCACTCGTACGTTGGATCGGAGATTGCGCCACTTTAACATTTATCATACTGACCCTGATTTTACCGTCGAAGAAGTTGTTGATGCCGTGAAAGAGGAACTGGATGGCCCTGGGAAAAACCTCGGTATAAGAGCCATGCACAATAAGCTTAGGGAACAGCATGCTATGAAAGTGCCAAGAGACTTTGTTCATGCAGCAATGACAAATTTAGACCCAGCTGGCTTAGCAAATAGAGGTAGGAGCTTCAACAAACAGAAAAGAGTGAAGGGGAATTTTACTACAAGAGGGATGAACCGGGTACACAGTTTGGATGGTCTTGCAAAATTGATGGGCTATCAAAGGGATACTTTCCCCATTGCGATTTATGGATGCATTGATACCACAAGTCCAAAAGCTGTTATGGATTAAAGTATGGACAAGCAACTCAGATCCGGAATTATTTGGTCACTGGTACTTAAAACACTTGTTTGAATCAAGACTGATTGCAAGACGATTAAGAATTGACAAAGGCACAGAAACTGGTGATTTAGCAACGATTCATGCATTCCTCAGAGATAAACATGGTGACATGGAACCGAAAGACACAGTCATATATGGCCCATCAACAGCAAATCAGGTTAGAATCTTAGATACTACTGGTTGAATTTACTTTAAAGAATAGACTGTATTCAAAACTAGTAAATTCTACTCCCTGCTAGGGTAATTGTAGCAATTTTTCGGGAATTTTTTCAGCAAAAAAGGACCACCCCCAGAACAAATTGGCCCACTCTACTATCCCTCTAACATTCTACCTACCTGAAAACAACATCATGAACACTTTACCGGGTGGCCCAGAAAGAAATGCCACTCTTTGCAGAAATGCATTACTAACTGTGTGAGCTGTGGAACCAGTTATTATACATAATGATATCTCTGAGTGGCTAACTTAGATTTTGAGTCCTCATACATACATGACAACATTAAGACATTTAAATTGCAAAAATGAAAAATTATATTTTCTTAGGACCAGCTTCAACACATCAAAATTGCTATGTAATATTCTCAGATATTACATTGAAGTCGAGATAAAACAAACTTCTTGTAATAATATTTGCTTTTTGCAAGTCTCAAATGATTTTTCGCCTTACACTCTTTCTTATATTATAAGAACCAGTAAATTTGATCTTTTATTTTCCTGAAATATAATTTTTTTAGTTGCTTCTACTCATGCATGCAGAACTGAAGTTGCTTAATAATTCTCTGAATCGATTACACTTGCTTACAAACACGTTGCTTATATAGGTAAAAACTTGTGTATAACTTTACATATCAGACATTCCATCTGAACTAGTCTTGTTTGATTTCACGCAGATTGAGAGATGGTGGAGAGAACTTCATGAGAGATTTGAGCAGTATTTCAAATATGAGCTCAGTTGGCTCTTAAATCAAGCACATTATGACTCACAAAATGAAACAGACAGGTACATGTAAAGTGCAATGCTTTAATATGATGATAGTAGGTCAAGTATTTTTCACAGGTCGCAGCAACACGTGGTCTAGTGTTATAAGAATGAAGCATAATAAATTAATGAACTGTTTTATGACTAATCCAAATTTTCCAAATTTCCAGACTTTCTGACCAGTGATCATAAGCATATTCATTTATTTATTATTGCTTCGTTCTTACAAATACTTAGGCCATGTGTTACTGCGACCTGCGACCTGCGACCTATGACACATATCTGTCGATGATAGTCAGTGACAGACACTTTGGTAATTATCCAGGTGTATGTATGTTGTTTTTTAAAAGAGGCATAAAACGCTTGTTGTTGTTTTAAGACAAGATTATTTGTTGCTTTGAAAAAAATTGGGGTGACTAACCACTTGTAGTCTCTGCCAATCTTTCTCACCAACCAGTACCTGTAACCATCAAAGGTTACAGGTACTGGTTTGTTTATCGCAGCTCAACATTTTCCTCTGAATATAATCATTAAAGGATGTACATAAGCTCAAGTATCTAAAGTTTTGTTAAATTAACCCCCTAGCCCCCCCTGCCGCTTCTGACGGGCCTGTCATATATAATTGAAATTGAATCTAAAGGAGGTAGTAAAGGAAGCTTATGGCATACCTATTCATACGATTGGTTGACAAGCACGTCCAAATCTTCGAAGACACCATATGGAATACTCACAGGATTAGGAAGCAGCCCCACAGTTTTTGCCAGATGGCGTTCCAAATCACATTTACAATTTCCCCGAAGAATATGGACTGGAAGAGTATGGTATGCAGCAAAACTTATCAAATTACGAATCATTAGCAGTTGCATAACACCAAGATATTTGTATTTTGCTTTTTCTGGGGATGTCAGAAAAATGGGACACAATGAAGGGCATTTTGGCACACATTGTTCGAAAAAACCAGCTATGCTAAAATTTGTAGAAAAAAACTGATTTGTGTGGACAGTGAAATGCAACTGTGGCATTGTTGCAATTTAAAGTATCAATTCTGTTAATACAAGTGCCTCCATGCCTCCATGTGGCATCATGGGCCTTAGCATTTAGTTATTAGGGTAGATTATCACCCCATTAATTTGTTCTGGTGTCAATCTCAAGAAATTGAAAAATAGATCAACTTATTATTACATTACATGAGCGATGGGTAAGGCATTTTATGAGCATAGTTGTGTTGTTAATTGTGCTTTTTTAGCTGAAATACTTTTTCAGGCTTGGCTTTATCAGAGGAAGATTTGCGAGAAGTTGCTTCAGTCTCTGGTGTGTTGAATGCTGATGAGGACTTCCTGGAGCAAGAGTTTCGAGATAAACGCAATGCTATTATCCCAAGTCCTGAAGACATAGAATGCAAAGACTGTGCTAATGCATTTATATTCTTGAAAATGCAATACAACTTACAAAAAAACATTTCAACAATTTAAACTTCTGTTCAAGTGATGTTCAACTTTTTATAGCTTCAGAACAAAATATAAGTGTTGCACATATCCATACCCAAACAAAAAACACACCCAAACTTTTAGCATACCCAAACTCTTTTTCAAATGTTTCAAATAGTAATTTATCCCTAGATTTACATCGTACGATCTGAAGATAATTCTTGCAGATCCAGTAGCTTGCAAAATCTGCCACACTTGTGATTAACTATAAAAGTGTCAATTGCTGTGATTGAGAGATTTCCTGTACAGAAAAGTAGCTCACCATTGTCAAATTGGTTGACTGTTGCACATCTACATCTACATATTAATCAGTAAAACCAATAAAGTATCACACTGAAGTTGCAATCTCTGGATCAAAGAGTACATAACCATTTCCTTGCAAGTCCAATAGCAGCATCTTTCTTTCTGACCTTTCATAGGTATAATGAACAAGACATGCTTTCCCTGCAACGTCACCTGATTCACCACAGGAAATGCCGGTATTGTTGATATATTTTTTGAAGTCTCCTGCTATAAATTCTTCAATAGTGGTGGTTTCACCTGAAGCTTCAAACTTGCTGAGGAATATTTTGTTGTACTTGAGAGTTCTGCCAAAAGCAGCAATATCTCGCTGCAAAACCTCTTTGTCCAGCATTTCAGCAAAATTCTTTGCAAGAAGATGGGCCTGAATAGCTTTCTTGGTGTGCTCCTCAACTGTTTGGCCAACTGCTTTAATAGTATTCAAGGCTTCTGGTAAATAGCGCTTGACAACCCAAGTAGTATTACAAAATCCTGGAGTTATACTCTTCCCCTTGAATGCTTTCCGAAAGCCACCACTGCTGAATGCTCCCAGCTCTACATTAAGTTCTATCTTTTGCGGGATAGTTGACCAAGTCATGTGTGTAAGGTCCAATTTGTAAATGTTTACTAGTGAGAAGACTTCAGCATTAGTCTTGCCTCTACCCATTTTCAGCATTTGTGAAATTGACATGCTCTTTTGCACTGGCATTGATGTGACTGTGCTGCTCGTGCTGGTCACCCCAGCACATGCCTTCCCATTGCTATGTGTAGAGGGTGGTCTGTCCTCTTTCCTTTGGGAAGGGATGCAAAGATGTTTCGAAACAATTTTTCCTGGTCTTGCACCCACTAATTATCTGTTTCTGCTTCCTCATTTCTACTAGGCCTATACTTCTTAGCAAATGGTTCCAGATCAAGTTCTTCAGTGCCACTGCACATTGGCATGGTGGGTGTAATGAATCTAATATGGATAAGCTTAAGATCTGGTATCTGCTCAAATGACTTGCACGAAGGTCCTCTCTCATCGGCAAGGACATCACACTCCATGCCACTCTTTGAAGAAAAGTATTGCAGACAGGCTGCTTTTATCCCGTCAAATGTTAATAGACCCCTTTCACGATGTTTTCACACCTTGAATCTCTGCACGAAATCGAGGTTATAGATGTAGTGGCACATTTTTCAAACATTTTTTTACAGCATTTCAAGGCAATAATTGTGCTCTTCCTCTACTGATAAATTGCTGTAAAATTCACAGAAAGTATTAATATGAGTAACGAAAACGCACATGATATGACTATACAGACATACTGCAGAGGAAGATGCAATTTTTGGGGCATCAATGTGCAACTTTTGGCTGTCAGAGCTATTTTTATAGATCTTTGAAACATGACTTGAAGAAATACCAAATTGATCAGATCATCAATGCATAAACTCACTTTCAGTCTCACCAGAACTAGAATAAACTCTTGTAGGTGAGTGATCGGACGCTTTTTCTTGCGAAAGAATACTTGGATTTGCAGGTATCAAAAATTTCAAAAGAATTTCGTGATCAGCACTTGCGGGTTGTGTTGTTGGAGAAAAGACAGTTTTCGTTTCATGAAGGTTTATAACGAAGGCACTGCACCTGAAAAAAGACGCCACTTAGTTGGGTTTCGCTTGATATTAGCCGATGCAAAAAGCTTTTCACACAAGACAGTCGAGTTTGTCACCTTAAAACTGTCCCTGCGTCTGTTCTTTTTATCAAATCGCACCAACAAAGCTTCTCAAAATTTGATTTCGGAAATGTAAAATAATTTAGGCCCATTTGGTATCCATCTCAATAAAAATAGCTCTGACAGCCAAAAGTTGCACATTGACGCCCCAAAAATTGCATCTTCCTCTGCAGTATGTCTGTAGTCATATCAGGTGCGTTTTCGTTACTCATATTAATACTTTTTGTGAATTTTACAGCAATTTATCAGTGGAGGAAAAAGCACGATTATTGCCTTGAAACGCTGTAAAAAATGTTTGAAAAATGCGCCACTACATCTATAACCTCGATTTCGTGCAGAGATTCAAGGTGTGAAAACATCGTGAAAGGGGTCTATTCATCAAATGGATATGGAACAAATTCTCCGGGGCCTATTCTGCTGTATTTCTGAGCTTTACCAGAAATGTGACTACTTAACTGCTGTACAATGAGTTCCTTCCTTTTGACCACGGTTTGATTCCTTCTTACCATTGTTTGTTGGCTTTGCCACTCGTTTCGCCTTCATCTCTCCCTTGAATCTTTTCCATTTCTCTTTGAGGTCCGCCATTTTACCCAGCAGCATGTGACACGAAAAAACAGAAATGGCGCAAATGAATTGTGAAGTCGCAATGCACTATGGTATACTGTGGCAGTTTAGTACGTAGAGAACTGCTAGACATTTACATAAGGACTGGGACTAGCCTGGTCCTATTTATTGTTGTTGTTTCCAAAAATCTCATTTGTAGTCGTCCATCATTCTGTTCATTGATATTGAGATATAAATACATTTGACGATGAAATAGATGGACTCTTATCTATGATGGACGACTAAACAACTCAAGAATAAAATGCATGATTTCCTTGGAAGTAAATAAAACCATAACACAGAGGAAACTGACATTAAACGGTGAGAAATAAGAACAAATCGTGACGGCGGCCATTTTGGATTTTCCGAAGCTGACTTTCTTGACTCTGCTTGGCCTTCTCCTACGAGCAATAACGATCCTTCATCATCCCAACAACCATGCCAAAACATAGATGCCCATTTCCTGCTTGTGCATTTGAAACAACTGACGTTACAGATGAGCTTGCTGCAGTCCTTCTTACAGTCCCCTCCAAGGGACTCCATTCGACTCCCCCAGCTCAGGCCAGCCAAAATTCAGCAGCCAGAGTGGAGAAAGTCCGACGACCAACTATTACTAGTGCAGGGACAAGTGAAGAATGGCCATACTTCATTACTCATTGGCAGGACTACGCAGGGGTGACCAAAGTAGAAGGCAAAGATAAATAATTCAACTACTCGAATGCTGTGACATAAGTTTTTTTTATTTTTATTTTACTTTGAATTTTTAAAAAAAATTTTCTGTTTTGGTTAGTTGTTTCATTTTTCATTTTTATTTAAATTTTTTATTTCTTTTTTTAATCTGCTTCTGGAGAGTTTTGGGGAAAAAATTTCATGGAAAGAAAAATTATCAAATTTTTTTCAATGAATTGCAAAAATTATTACGAAAAATAAAATAAATACAAAAATATTTGAATGGCAGCTCTCGGCCACCATACACCTACCCCAGATGTTATTTAATGAATATACTTTCTGGACCAGCATGGATATGCCAAATGCTCTTTCATTACTAAGTGGCACTTGGTGCTATGAAACAGTATGCTTTTAAATGCCATTTCTTTTTTAGAATGCCAATGTTCACATATTATACTGTTTACTAGGGGTCATCACTCGCTTCGCTCGTTCGCCCCAGCCCGTCAAGTAAAAAAGGCTTAATCTGGTTGGCGCACTTCGTGCGCTGCACTCGCTAACGCTCATGCCCCTGTCAACACCACTTACAATGGGTTAGCTCGCTGCGCTCGCCTGTCTATCTATTATCAAGAAACATTGACTAATAGGGCGCACTTCGTGCGCTGCATTCGCTTCCCTCATGCCTTTTTCAACCCCACGTACAATGGGTTAGCTCGTTGCGCTCGCCTGTCTATCTGTTATCAAGAAACATTGACTAATAAGGCGCACTTCGTGCGCTGCATTCGCTTCGCTCATGCCTCTTTCAACCCCACGTACAGTGGGTTAGCTCGCTGCGCTCGCCCATGGTTGGCGCACTTCGTGCGCTGCATTCGCTCACGCTCATGCCCGTTTCTACCCCACTACAATGGGCTAGCTCGCTGCGCTCGCCTATGGTTGGCGCACTTCGTGCGCTGCATTCGCTGACGCTCATGCCCCTTTCAACCCCACCTACAATGGGTTATATCTATTATCAAGAAACATTGACTGATAGGGCGCACTTCGTGCGCTGCATTCGCTTCGCTCATGCCTCTATCAACCCCACGTACAGTGGGTTAGCTCGCTGCGCTCGCCTGTCTATATATTATCAAGAAACATTGACTGATAGGGCGCACTTCGTGCGCTGCATTCGCTTCGCTCATGCCTCTTTCAACCCCACATACAATGGGTTAGCTCGCTGCGCTCGCCTGTCTATCTATTATCAAGAAACATTGACTGATAGTGCGCACTTCGTGCGCTGCATTCGCTTCGCTCATGCCTCTTTCAACCCCACGTACAATGGGTTAGCTCGCTGCGCTCGCCTGTCTATCTATTATCAAGAAACATTGACTGATAGTGCGCACTTCGTGCGCTGCATTCGCTTCGCTCATGCCTCTGCCTACTCCTCTTGCAACAGTTTGGCTCGCTTCGCTCGCCTGATAACCCCTTATCATAATTTGTTTATTAAAACCTTGGGCTTGTTTACATTAGGCCCAAGCGTCGCAAGCATGCCGAAGCAACAATGGCGGTCGCCTACTACCTAAACTACAACTATCTCACTCGAAAAACAAAACAAAGCTATCACCTGTGTTCTCAATTGTTTCCTGTAATTTTCCAGAGGTCCCTCAAACAATTCGCAAGTCTTTACAAAGATAATTCAGGTCGTAAAACACTTTGAAAGGCGCCCAGTTATCCTTTGTGTTGAAAACAAAAACACGCGTCTTCTCCAGAAGTACCTGCTGTTCAACCCGAGGGCAAATTTGCATGATAACGAAAAACGCGTGACTGTTCACGTGAAGTCGCGAAAAGAGCCAATCAAATTGCAGGAAAATCGGAAAACAAAATCCATTACCCTGGTTAAATTAATAAAGTAAACATTCAGTGTGAATTTCACTGCCATATAGCCACATACAAAAAAGCCTTTGTGATCACACGGTTCGCCGTTTCGGCCCATTGTTTTTGGGCGTTCGACCTATTGTTTCGGGTCGAATCTATTGTTTTTGGCAGGGAAAGTTCGTCGTCACGTGACATCACAGAATATATATATTAGACTGTATTGATATGATATCTATTGATATGGGTTTCAATCAGTCAGTTCAGTTATAACAAATTTAAAGATACCTGGTATGCTTTCTTGGGATTGTTGGATATAAATTTTCAAAATGGATTCAGCTGTAATATTTGTCAAGACCACCCACGAAAGTGTATTATGGATGCAACGTCTTTATTGTTTCGCAAGGAGATGGTGATGGCATGGAACTGTTTTCTGGCGAGAAACGAGACCATAAATCAGGAAATTATTCCAAGAGTCAGGTTTGCCTTTTTTGAAAAATAATGAAAAATGGTTATTGGCCAGCACTGCCACTGTTGAGAGAGAGAAGTAGCTACGAAGTTGAAAAGAAGAAAAAAGATGATGGGGCTGTGTGCAACAAACTGAGCAAAGGGCACCCAGTTCTTCATCCAGGAATTTCCACTCTTTTCTGTGAACATGGTAATTATGTTAATAAATTTTTTGCACGGTTGTTACTTTACAGTTCAAGACTGAAAGATACTTAAAACCCGGCTATGTACATGTAGTAGACAAAATTGTACAGTATGAAAAAATTGACAGTTATACTGTCATACTGCTATGAGATGCAATGAAGAACATTGGAGCAGAAGTTGTCACAATTCCACCAAGGTCCCCGGACATCAACCCGATAGAGAACTTTTTTCACAACGTTAAAAGACAATTGAAGAAGGATACATTGCAAAGAAGGATAACAAGAGAGACTTTTAATGATTTCAAACTCAGAATTATAGATACTATTACTAATTATGATACAGATATAATAGACAAGATAATTCAAAGCATGTACAATTGTTTAACTTTAATTTCTAAGAATAAAGGTTGTAGAACTAAGTATTAATGAAATTTTTGTATATACAGTTGCAGAATTGGGTAAAAAATTTATCCAGGGCATATTCTTGTTTGTAGATTGCAGCAGCAGGGGATAAAGTTATTGAAATAAACGTAGAAGTTCTCGTATTATTGTAAGTACAAATTGAATATTGTCAATACATGATATTTCACATTATTTGAAACGGTAAAAATTGTTGTCAACTTGTGATGTATGTTCAAATGAAATGAACTGACGTGTCAAAAAATATTGTTTGTTTTCACTCTCCAGCTTCTACTAATATTTTGAATACAATGCACTTGTATTCTGCAAATGAGACATCGAGAAATCAAATACACGTGGTGCAAGGGGTCATACCAGGAAGTCAGGCTCACGGCAAATAGTATGCATCCCTATGATTTAGACTACAATTTACAGTATAAAATAATTAAAAACAGGGTGTTCTCCTTCACAGAGAGGAATGAAGCTGTTTTTAAAAGATGTACATCACTAATGTACATAATCTACACGTTTTTATTTGTTTCTTTTTAACAAAATCTTTGAATAGAAAGTCACATGACTTGTCTTTTAATCTCTTGCAAGTGTAAACCGTGGAGGTTATTTGGATATTTCTCAGCAATTGAAAAGGTCGTATGTTCACTTATTATCTGAAAAGATGTACATAAATTGTGTACATCTTTTATACATATTTCCAAAATTTATTACGAGATGTGAATGGAAATATTTGTCCTTTTCCTAGTGTAAACTGTTGTGTAAACTGTCCCAGCTTGGGAAGACACCAATACAATACATAGCGGGACACTGATTAGAATAAAAGGTAATGCAGCAAAATAATACAATTATAACAAAAACGATTATATGTGCTCACGAGGCTGTCCATTGTTCATTTATTTCACTCGATGTCCAACAACAACAACCACAAAGAGTGACCATCTTCTGCTCACTGGCCTTGAACTGATGGCGAAAGGAGAAGTATTTCCAACGAATATCCATCATCTCTGTCTCCTTATCATCAATGATTGAGCCTTTGATGAAAATAATGAGAGACTTTGATGTGGCAAACACTGGAGTGTCGTTGGAGAACTCGATATCCTTGGCATAAGTGGTTTTTGCGCAGCAAAATGAACAACATGGCCTTCTAACAACGAAAGCATGTCACTCCAAGGCAAAATGGCTGGCGTATAACGAAAGTCATTCAAGAAAATGACCTCTTTCTCTTCAACCCCTAGCCACGCATACGAACATGTTGCAGGTGAGACAAAAGTGTTGTAAATCACTCTTAGGGGGTCAAGAATAAATGCTTTGCAGCAGTTCGCTGGACCAGTAATATATATATTACGACCCTTTCCTCGACCCATGGCAAGTAATTTAACAACAGCATCAGCAAATGTGCTTTGCTGGATACTGTTGTGTTTAAGGATTTCCTTTGCACAAACCAACCTTGTTAGCTTAAAATGATAGCTTGTTAGAAAAAAACAACATTCATAACACTTACTCAGCGATAAATAATTCCATATAATGATATCCTATTTATAATTTGGACAACTAAATTAAATTAGGCCAAATATAATTGTGCAAATAATTAGAGGCGGGATTTCTATTGTACTATACAGCTCCCATGATTGGTTTATACACGTCACGTGTTGGAAAAGGCGGGAAACTTGTTAGTGAAAAGGAAATTCCCCTTTGTCCGTGAGATTGGTTATAAAGGTAGGAGGGAGAAATTGCATGTAAAGTTGATTGAATTACATCATGGCATGCCAACCAAGTAGTAATGCGAGGAAAGGCATGGTGAGAATCCAACTGCTTCTTGTTAAATTATTTCCATCTGAAGAGTATGTATAAAGTATTTTGACGCACTGTTCAACTGGGAATAAATATCCATGAATGTGAAAACCATGTAGGGGGTAAGTTTATCAGTGAAGGTTTCTCAATGAAATCATGCAGAAGTTTCTACCTTTCAAAATATTATGGAAAAATAAAGAATATGATTGCAACATATAGAAATATGGGAACATATAATCTTGAACTTTGTGAACATACAAAATTGGAACATTTTTGGAACATATAATTCGAACAATAAACAATAATTAAAAAATGATGACTTGACCGAATGATGACCATGCATGATAGAATGAAATTTGTGAATGTTTTGCTGCCAAAAATAGGATATTTGAGTTGGTTTTGTTAATTTTGGGAAAGTTGATTTTATCATGCATGGTCAAAAGCAGGACATGTGTAAATTAGTTGATATACTATTCATTAACTAATTTACACATGTCCTGCATTATTTTTGCAGGACATGTGGGCACCGCCACTATCATTGTTCTAGAGAATTCTTGGGTGGCCTTCCCAGCCTTTTTGTCATGTTTTGCCTTTCTTTGGCCTTTGCCAATCCTGACAAAGGCCTCCTTCTGTGATCTGTGAATACACAATTATGTTATAGGTTGCTTTTTTGGTGAACGGATATTATGCGATATTTGGAAGATATCAATAGAACAACTGAGCTTTAAATACAGAAGGTATACTTACACTACATCTTTCGTGGGGAGTCTTCTCCCCTCCTTGTCATGCAAGAAGAATTTTTTTTTACTGCCCAATTCCTCAAATTGGGCAGCACATTTCCTTTTTAGACTAAAAATGTCTCCTCTGTACGTTATTTCCTAGGATACAAAAGCAAACAATGACAGAATTTCCCACAAATACCATAACCGTTAAATATGAATTAATTATTGCGAATTGTGCAAAAAAACTGATGAAATATGAATTAATATATTAGCTGTAATTACTTTTACTTTATCACCTAGCCAGATGACAATTGTTTTTTCTGGCTCAGGCTTTTTTTTTGGCACTTGTCGCCACAGCGAACCTTAAAGCAAGCAAATAATAATAGTAATTGGTATGTGAAAAACAAAACATATTCACATGAAGCCGTACAGATACAAAATAATATAATATGATACAAAATCAGAAACCAACTTGCAAACTGCAAATACTGGAAAACGAATAAGATAATTATGACTTAAATGGTGTGTGGTAAGTTATACATATGCTCGGTGAACATAATAGTCATGCCATGCAGACTCTCATTATTGAAGTAACATTAAAAGAAAGGTATATACAAAAATCTGAACAATGTAATGGGATAGTTGTGATAATTGTGAATTGTGATTTAAATGGTGTGTGGTGAGTTATACATATGTTTTTTGAACATAATAGTAATTCAGACTCTCATTATCTGAGTAACATTAAGAGAAAAGAATATACCAAAATCTGAACAAAATCAAAAGCCAACTGGCAAATTGGAATTACTGGATAAAGAATAAGATAATTGTGATTTATGTGGTAAGTAGTAAGTTATATTATACACATATGGTTGGTGAACATAATAGTAATGGAGACCATCATTATATAATTAACATTGAAATGAAAGTACATACCGAAAATGTGAACAAAATAAAAACAAAACGGGGCAAATTCATTTGATACAACAGTTTTTCGTAAAGAGACAGATACTGATATATATCTTAACTGGAAGTCGTTTGCACCACTTAAATGGAAAAGAGGAACCATCCGTACACTTCTGTTGCGTGCCCACAATAACTGCTCAAATAGCGAGTATTTAAACAAAGAAATCGCACACCTACGACGTGTTTTTACGGTATTAAAAGGATACCCGCATTGGATTTTCAACCAAGAAAATAATAAGGTCCTTCACGATCGACGAAATAAAGAAGATGAAGAGCAAAGAAACATTTTGGAAAATGAAAATACGAACAAAGAATCCACACTTTTAGTTCCTTATTACGGCGTTAAAGGCGAAAAACTGATCAACTCGTTGGTTAAAGTTATTGACAAAGTGGATAATAGTCATGTGACTAAGATTGTCTACACTGGCACCAAGTTGACTATGTGCTTCAATGTTAAAGACAAACAGATGAAAGAGCATGAGCACGTATATTTTCGTATATATCATTCTTTTGATTTTTGCTGGTAGCATTATCGAGCTTTGTTAACGATTTTTAATTTGTTAATTTACGCTATTGCATTTTAATTGACTCTGAGGATGGTTGTTTGTTTGTACGACCGAATATATAGTCGTTTGTAGGAAAAATTAACGTTTTCCTAACATGAAGCTTCTGGTGATACTGTTCATTGATATATTTTTTAGATATAGAGGGTTACATTTCCGACGTCTCACCATCAAAAGTGTCAGCAAAGAGCAACAAATTCTTTGATTTCCAGTTAAAAACATCAGAATCGTTGGCAAAAAGATCAGGATAATAGAGTCTCCAACTGCCAAAAGAACCTTGTTTCTCAAAAAGCAAGAAGGAAAGAGCCCAGTCAAGTTGTCGCAAGGAAATTTCCTCGCAAGAAATGCAAGGAAAACTTTTCCTGTGAGATCACAACAGAAAGGTCTGGTGAGCCACAGCATCTCTTAACCATATTTTTGAAAAACTTTATCTGAATGCTATGGTGAAGCATCCATTGACCAAGACGAACAGAAGCTGCTGATGATGGGAAGTGTTGACATTGAATACAATAAAAGAATGATTGTTTCAAAACTTGTCAAACACGAATGACTTTCCAAACTTTTTGACAGTTACCATTAATTTTTTTATATTTCTTTAATCAAGATTAACTTTTTATTCTTAATTGCATACACATGGTATAACAATTACAGTGAAGTTTAATTTTATTTGATGCTTGGAAACATCCATAGTGTATGGATACTTAATGCTTGAGCTTGCAATATATATATCAACAAAAAAATTCTGTACTTTCTTCTCAAGGTATGGTACAGTCACATTTTGTTGTTTTCAGTTTTTTTAATTAGATACCAAATACTTTATTCTTTTATCTGCCATGGATAAAATTCGTGTTGCAATTCAATAAACAGTGGCCCAGCCCAATTGTCTATTAAAAACTTCCAGCAATGTTGTGCCGTTGTGCGAATTATTTTGAACTTCCAAAGACACTACCTTCGGTTGTGGTCCATGGGAACTTTCGGGAATACACCTGACAAACTCAGCTAGGTTACCTGTGAATACAATATTTTTCTGCATATCATTCAGTCATATCTGTGATTGCAATATTCTGGTGCAGCATTCCCATTCGACAGTATCGCTTTTCTTTTAAAAAGATAATTCCATATAAAAATTGCTGCTGTGTGGCATTCTAATGTTCATTATTGCTAGTTTAAAATAGAAATAGAAGTTGAATTGAAATTGCAAAACAATTTACAAAACCAAGTGTAACTTGAAAAAAATGTTGAATTCAAAATAATTTAACATAATTTTCAAAAAACATATAAATATTTATAAAACTTTAAAAATTGAAATAGAATTGTTTAAATAAAAAAATACTAACATGAAAAAACACATGAGCGCTTTGGGCCACCATACACCGGTCTTGGTTGGTTTCTCACCTTTCCAACTTCTTGCACTCATACAAAATTGCTGTGGCTCATCTCCATGTAAATTTTTTTAATGTAAATTTCCATCCTAATCATATCATTGATAGCAGTATCTGAGTACTTTTCTAAAACTTCTGTGTAAAGCGATAGAAATTTTGTTGTTCCTCTGGCATATTGCTTCGATGTAACATTCACCCTCATTGATTCCAATAGATCTTCCGAGTTCTTCCCTTTAAATGCAATCTGTCCATCTTTATTCACAATAAGTTGGCCTTTGCTTACACTAATCAAACGGTTGAATCCTGTTGATGAGAGCTGTATGTTCTTGATGAAAATCTTACCTTTATTGTTCACTTCTACAATCAGAGCATATTTCTCAGGAAATATTTTTTTGTAGAAGGAGGAAGTTACCTCATTTTAGTTATCAATCTAATGCTAACTAACTTACAACCTCTCCATCTCCTATTGCTGCAGGTTCCACGCAGAAGTCCACATGTGGCGGAAATAGCATCATAGTTGGTAGTAAAAATACCTTGATCACTAACAATCTAACTTTGTATATTTGTTCTAATAGTCTCATTTTAAAATATTAGCTTTAAGTTCTCACTTTAGTTATCTTTATAGACCTACTTGCACCTTGTCTACCTTTCATACGCTTCTTCCGCACCTGCTTCCTTCATATTTATCCCTTTCCACCACCTTGCATTTTCCTCATGGTTGTGTCTAAACCATATCCCGCTGCAACGATTACTCCACCCTTTGCAGCTTTCTTAGCACCTTTCAATACTAACTTCTTAAAAGCTTGTTTACTAGCTCGTTTTGCAAGCGCTCTCCCACTCTGCCTTGCAGCTTGCCTAATAGCTTGTCTAGCCGCCACATGTGCCATTGTTGATCCCATGTTTGTTGATTTCCTCTCTCCTCTCCTTTCACGTTTTCCTATTCTATCCCTTCTATACTTTCCTTCACCCGTCATTAGTTTAGTTGCTTCAACTCCACCATCATCCTTCAACATATTGTCTATCAGCATTGATGCTACAACACTTACTGCTATACTAGCCATGATTATATCATAGCTATTAAATTGTTGCGTTCCTCACTATTTTATAATCTATTTCTTAATTTCTTCATTTGCATATACCCACTTTTTGCTTGGTTTTTTTCGGTACTCCGGCAGCTCTCCAAAATTCTCTAGGGATGAATTATAGGGACTTTGGTTTTTTCAAACCCTTTTTCCATTTTGTTGGTTTCAACTCTCGCTGTAATCCTGGTAGTGGTGTTGTTGCAATAGCTGTTTTCACAATCCAACTTCGTATATTCTTAAAGAGCCCCTTACCCATAACCATTCTACATCTCTTTCTGTTAGACTTCCCCTTTTGCGAATGGATTGGTTTCTCCCCCTCTGACCTTGAACCATTATAATCATCATCATTATAATCAAATGGATTCCATATATAGACTCTTGTGTACACAAATTAAACACACACACATATAATTCATCAGAAAAAATCATTTTGGGGTATATCAACATCAACATCATCGTGCTTAATGATACGAAGCAAAAAATCTGCCCATAAACTAGCAATTTCATATTGTTTCTTTGAAAAATCTAATATATATATTCTGCGGAGGTCACGTGATGGTGGCGAAACTCTGCCTAAAACAATAGATTCGACCCGAAACAATAGGTCGAACGCCCAAAAACAATGGGACGAAACGGCAAATCGGTGATCAATAAGGCTTTTTTCAATGGGGTCGCAAAAGGTTGAGACTTGCATGGATAGGCTCCGTTTCTGGAGTAGGCAAAAGTTATCTATTTTTAGAAGCCTATTTTAAAAGAATTTTTGAGTTATTCCATTAATTATTCTACTAATTGTGCTATCACGAAAAAACGACGGTTTACCCTGGCGAAACTTCCAAATTCGCGTCGCAAACTCCATTTTCGAACAGTGTGTTCGCTCTTCATGGGACACGTTTCACCTTTTGCGGTAATTTGATTGGCTCTTTCGTGACTTCACGTGAAAAGTCACACCTTTTTCGTTATTATGCAAATTAGCCCTCGGGTTGAACAGCAGGTACTTTTGGAGAAGATGTGTGTTTTTGTTTTCAACACAAAGGATTTACTGGGTGCCTTTCAAAGTGTTTTACGACCTGAATTTTCTTTGCAAAGCCTTGCTAATTGTTTGAGAGACCTCTGTAAAATTACAGGAGACAATTGACAACACAGGTGATAGCTTTGTTTTGTTTTTTGAGTGAGATAGTTTTAGTTTTTGTACGACCCTCATTGTTACTTCGGCATACTGTGACGCTTAGGCCTAATGTAACAAAAGTCAAAGTGTTAAAAACAAATTATGATACACGATTATGAGGCGAGCGGAGCGAGCCAAACTATTGTAAGAGGAGTACGCAGAGGCATGGGCGGGAGCGAATGCAGCGCACCAAGTGCACCCTATTAGTCAATGTTTCTTGATAACAGCTAGACAGGCGAGCATAGCGAGCTAACCCATCGTAAGTGGGGTTGAAAAGGTCATGAGCGTTGGGGAATGCAGCGCATGAAATGCGCCAACCAAATTAAGTTTTTTTACTTGACGGGCTGGGGCGAACCAGCGAAGCGAGTGATGACCCCTAGTGATATATAACTTGCTTCTCTGTCTAAAGCCGCATTACAGCAAACCGTCCTATTTCTGAACAATGCCTTCAAAACATCATTAATTCTATCTTCCCATTCATCTTTTTTTATTGATGCGAATTCTGCAAAATGTGGTTGATCACCTAAATTGACGCTTGTGCATGCACATTCCAGAAACCTATGCAAATTCCCGTATCCTGCTCTTCGAAGATTAGAGGTCGAATTTGCACCTTTGTATCAATACCTACTCTAATCTAAAATGCTCCTTCAAATAAAACAATGGTAAAATTTTTTTGAGAAAAATGATCTCAAGTCATTGATTATAATACATGCCAATGTTAACAACATCTTGGCAACTGAAATAATGAGTGTAATGGAACGTTTTTATTGATTTTGAATGTGTAGGGAACCTTTGAAACGATGATTCAAACAATGATGCAACAGATTGTTGATTAGTTATCGAATATATATTCTGCGGAGGTAATGTGATGACGCATTTTCTTGCCAAAAACAATAGATTCGACCCAAAACAATACGCCGAACGCCCCAAAACAATGGGACGAAACGGCGAATTGGTGATCAATAAGGCTTTTTTGAATGGGGGCGCACAAGGTTGGCACTTGCATGGAAAGGCTCCGTTTCTGGAGTAGGGAAAAGTTATCTATTTTTGGAAGCCTATTTTTAAAGAATTTTTGAGTTATTCCATTAATTGTTCTCCTGGTTGTGTTATCACGAAAAAACGACGGTTTACGCTGGTGAAACTTCCAAATTAGCGTCCCCAACTCCATTTTCGAACAAAGTATTCGCACTTCATGTGACCCGTTTCGCCTTTTGCTGCAATTTGATTGGCCCTTTCGCAACTCCACGTGAACAGTGACGTATTTTTCGTCATCATGCAAATTTGCCCTCGGCTGGCAGCAGGTACTTTTGGAGAAGACGCGTGTTTTTGTTTTGTACAGAAAAAGTGAGATGGACGCCTTTCAAAATGTTTTACGAGCTGAATTATCTTTGTGAAGAGCTGTTAATTGTTTGAAAGACCCCTGGAGAGTTGCAGGAAACAATAGAGAACACAGGTGATAGCTTTGTTTTGTTTTTTGAATGAAATAGTTGTAGGTTTCGTAGTAGGCGACCGCCATTGTTACTTCGGCATGCTAACAACGCTTAGGCCATAGTCAAAGTTTTGAATTTTTCTGGCCCTATTTGCACCTTTTTCCCCATTTAAATTAGTAACGACCTCAACGATATTCTTAACGTTTTTCCATTCTTTCATCTTATCATAAGACTGTCTCATTTTGTTGCTAAATGCATCAGTAAATGTAGGGCCTCCAATTGGCAGTGTTGAGCCACTGGACGTTGAAAGGCTATTAACTTTCCTGTTGAGTTTTTCTATCATTTCCAGCATCCTTTGCTCAAAGTCAGGCGTGGTTACTTCCACATAGCCCTCTAAGGCACTTTGCATCAAACTGTCACCTTTTTTCACATTGTGAGGATTTCCATCACTGCCAAGATCTCCTTCACCCTGAAGCTCAAATTTTTGTTCTGCTCCTTGACCCTTTTGCTCTGTGACAATCTGAAATGAGTCAACTGTTGATTTGTCTTTGTCTGGCTCTCCTGATTTCTTTTTTGTGGCTTTCTCACTTGTCATCGCCAAATCTCGAATTTCTCTTGGAAAAGAGGAATGATCCAAGGGAACAATATCTCTTCAGTTTTGCTACTTTTTGCGCAAGTTAAGCAAACATGCCTGTTTCCTGAATAAGCTCTTTTCACTAACGCTCTCACTTGTGCTTTGCGAGGGCATATTTCAAGCAGATTGATTAAATTCTGAAAAGAAAATTTAGATCGTAGTTAAGACGGTATGGTACAATTTTAATTCAGTTCATCCAACCCCTTGTCTATTTGGCAGTTTAATTTTAAAAGTAATTTCTTCATGTCTATCCCACTGTTATTGCGCAGCTATCTTCCATGATTTTATTTTGATTTTCTTCCATTATAAATTTTTAGCAAAAGTTTTCTCTTTTGTAAGAAAAATTGAAAAGCTCTTATTTCCTCCAGCATTTTGGCATTTGTGTGAAAATATTTATTTCAAGTCACGAGTTGTTGTTGCATCATGGAATCGAGGCTCTATTTCCACAGCTGCTTATAATGATTATGTGGGGGCTTCCCACCCATACTGCATTCCGAGGGCCTTCCGCCACAGATCTGTGACGGGGAGCAATGGCTGAAATTTTCTGCCAAACCAAAATCGGCGGAAAAGTTTTCAAAGTTTATGCTGTGGCGGAAGATTTTTCGGTCAAACTGTGGGAAGAAACAAGCATCATCAAAACGACCTCGTATTGAAGTTTTTTGTGTGTCTAATTGAATTGAATGATCAGAAGCATGGTGCACTCAAGAAAGCATGCATGCATGCAGCCATCAACAAGTCCAAAATGATGGAGGAAAGCTGTGAAGATCCTGATCCTGGTAAGTGGAGATTCATGTTTTTGCTGGGGCTCTCTACTCTAATCAGTTAGGTACACATCAGTCACAGACTGTAACTGATCTGATCACACACACACACACACAATTTTTGTCTCATTCAACCAAATAAATAGTGTCCTGGCTACCTGGCATCATCTGATCTCATCTGTCTATATTCTTATTTTAAAGAAACTGAAGGAAAAATTTCTTGTGTATGCAAGAAGGAAAGCAGTGCTGCCCATAAATGTTCAGTTTATCACAACAAAGTCCATGCTATATGTGGAAGGCAGGAAAGTTCATCTGATGAGGGATATGGATCATCCATTCTGTGTAGCAATTGTGAAAATGAACCCCCAGTAAAGAAAACCACGTCTTGGCTTGTAAAATACAGCTCTTCATCTGAGCTTAAGCGACAATTGCAAAAATATACAAGAATACTGAGAGCAGATCCATTTGTATCGATTGTTTTCATGATGGTAAGGCACCATCAACCTATGTTATGTCACAGCGTGATAGCCATACCAAAGAACGGCATATTTCAAGGCACCCTCCAGGAAAAACACTGAAAATAGTCAAAATAAACAATTTTGAATGTTTTGGAGTTGATAACAAAGCAGCACGTAATCAAAAGTATTTCACCCATTGGAAAGGTAAAGATAAACGTGTGGAATTCAATAGGCCACTATTTCCAAATCAAAATAAAAATGAGAACAGTCCAGGTGAAATAAAATCTGGAGCATTGCAGAAGCAAGTTCCTGTTAAAGATTTTGAATAGAAATCCGTGAAAAATGTTGATTCTGAAGACAGAAAGATCACCAATCCATCACAAATGCAAACAAATGAACTTTATGACACAAGTACCATGATTGAAATCAAAGATCTAAATTCAAAGATTGATTGCTTAATAAAGTCTGTTGAAACATTGAAAATTAAAACATCTGGAGAGAAACAGTATTCATTACCCATAGCATTTCAAGATGCCATGCAACCTGATTGAAAGAAAATAAAAGATATTGTTGACCTTACCAAGGAGTTCCCAGTCATACGATTCTTTCCTGGAAATGCAACACACAAAATTCCCTCTATTTTGAGGTGTGAGGCATGCTTTAATCTTTTAAGTGATGGAGGAAGCAAAAGTGCAAACCTGCAGGAGCCTTGCAAGGTTGCACTACGGGGAATAGGTGGTTATTCTGGGAGTCTTGCATCTGGCCTTCTTGTTACACCAGAAAAATCACAAAATTATATCTATGGTGGAAATCAGGAGTGGTACGAAATAAACTGATCCATAAAGAATCATCTTGCCTGCACTGGATAAAATCCAAAACTGCATTTTGAGGCACTGCAACATGCTGAAACCATAAAAAAGAGAATGGCACCTGGTAAAAAAGTCTCTGAAAATCTCATAAGAATTGTGCTTTCGGTAATCAAATCAAAGTCTGCAGCTCAACATTTTGAAAGTGAGATTGCTTCAAATATTGCAACTGGGAGGGACATGGCAAGTTTTGGGCACTTCAGAAACCATTTTAATGAAATAATGGCTTGTATGCAGTTCTGGATTGATCAGAATATTGGTAATTTTCTATCAAAGCCATTACCTTCAACTGGTTTTCCACCACATCTTTTTATCAGTGCAGATAACAGCACTCCTGCCAGGATTTCAAATCATGCAATTATGATTTGCCCCATCGTGAATGGTGAAAGGGTAGCCATTCCAGTCAATTCGCCAGTGGTGTATGCCAGTGGAAATGAAGAGAATCCTGGTGAGGTTTGTCATGGCTGTGCAGATGAATTAACAACACAGATAATTGAAACAATAAGTACCACCTACAAAGATAGCAAGGATTTCAGGTTGAAATCCGCCTGGGTTGGAACCTGCTGTGATACCAAGCATCGAGCTTTAAAAGCACTCTTCATTCTCTAATAGGAATTGCAATGGATGAAACATTTTCAGAAGTGGTGTGGAACCCATCCCATTGGCTGAACTTGTCTATTCTTGATGTTCATGATGGAAAAAGGGGTTCATCAGAATCATATTTGAAGAGAATAGTAAACAGAGCCAAAAACGTTCATACAATGCTTCAACGTGGGAAGATGCTCAGCACTGCTATTGCAATATCGAGAGCAAAAAACCTCAAGCTAAAGATGACCAAGGGAAGCTGTTCGACTCGTTTCTGGACCTCACAATATGACGAATTTCTGACCATCATCCAGTGCTATCCAGTTTACTTAGAAGCATTCCGAAAATTTGGGTTTGCTGAACTAAGAGTATGAAATTGCTGGCATTGATTTCGTAACAGATCTCTGTGCTGTTGTTGATGTCATGAAGCCTGTCATGGACTTAATGGTGAAAGTACAGATTCTAAATTGTCCATGCTGGAAAATATGCACATGGTTTCCAGAGGTAGAAAGAATTCTTCAAACCTTTACCTCTTCAGATATCCTACAGCTTTCGATTCACATGAAAACTTTAAAAATTGAAGGAATTTTAGAAAAAGAGATGTTCAAAGGGCACATGAAAACGCAAAAGCGTCAATCAACTTGCAGCAAAAGGTGAAATGCAACACGTGAACAGCGAATGCTTTGCTCAAAAATGGAGTTCCCAATACGAATTTGGAAGTTTCGCCCACGTAAACCATCATATTTTTGTGAGAGCTAATGAAGCGAACTTCAACTCAGAATTTCTTAACCTTTTAGTCAAAAATGTAAGCTCTCGTATAGATAATTCTCTGGTGCAGCCGGCAAGGAACAGCTCACTTAAAAATAAGGCAGATTAAGGGCCTCAGAAAAAAGCCTTTATGGATACGTCATTCGCTGTTTTCGTCCATTGTTTTGGGGTGTTAGACCTATTGTTTCGGGTCAAGTCTATTGTTTTGGGCAAGGAAATTGCGTCGTCACATGACTGCGTAAAATATATATACTAGACTAGCCGGGGGCCCGGTCGCTTCGCTCCCTCCCCGGAGCCCGTCAAGTAAACAACGCTTAATCTGGTTGGCGCGCTTCGCGTGCTGCATTCGCCGCCGCTCATGCCCATACATACCCTACACTACATACCCTACAATACATACCATACAATACATACCTTACAATACATACCCTACAATACATACCCTACAATACATACCCTACAATACATACCCTACATAACATACCCTACATAACATACCCTACAATACATACCCTACAATACATACCATACAATACATACCCTACAATAGATACCCTACAATACATACCTTACAATACATACCCTACAATACATACCCTACCATACATACCCTACAATACATACACTACAATACATACCCTACAACACATACCTTACAATACATACCCTACAATACAAACCCTACAATACATACCCTACAATACATACCCTACAATCTATACCCTACAATACATACCCTACATAACATACCCTACAATACATACCCTACAATACATACCCTACATAACATACCCTACAATACATACCCTACAATACATACCCTACAATACATACCCTACAATACATACCCTACAATACATACCCTACAATACATACCCTACGATGTATGCCCTACAATACATACCCTACGATACAAACCTTACAATACATACCATACAATACATACCCAACAATACATACCGTACAATACATACCGTACAATACATACCTTACAACACATACCTTACAATACATACCCTACAATACATACCTTACAATACATACCTTACAATACAAAGCCTACAATACATACCCTACAATACATACTCTACAATGCATACCCTACAATACATACCCTACAATACATACCCTTCCATACATACCCATGCATAACATACCCTACAATACATACCCTACAATACATACCCTATAATACATACCCTACATTACATACCTTACAATACATACCCTACAATACATACCCTACAATACATACCCTACAATACACACCCTACAATACATACCCTACAATACACATGACGCCACATTTCTAAAGAAAGTAAAGGTGGGAGGTCGAATCTTCCCCCCTGCCAAGCGACCGCCCCACGCCTACGCTGCCCCCCTGAATGCCGCTTCCGAAAGTTGATAGCTTCAGTGTGAAGTTTGAAAAAAAAGTTGCCTTCAAAAATTTAATCAATCCTGAAAAATTTAAACTCAATCTGTAATAAAAAATATATCAGAAAGAAAACAGCGAATCCGATAAAAATATTCACATTTCTTAACAGTGTTGTTTTGAATTTTAAGAGAGTATTTAGTGCAGCCCAACACAAAAGCCGTGGAAAAATTTATTCATCAGCCCACTTTAAAAACACAAAAATTCCCCTAAGTTGGTCAAAATTGGTCCATTTTAACTCAAATTACACCAACATGAAGCTGATACCTTGGCGAATATGTATCGAAAGTACTTGGGTGCATACGAAATACTTTTCCCAATTTTAGTTGGATATTTTTGAAGTTCAAGACTTGATTTTGTTAATCAAAAATAGCCGTGAAATTAAACGGGTGCAAAAAATAGCATTTAAAACACGATTCACCAACTTTCAAATTAAATTAATGTGGCCCATTTTCGTCCTACAGAACCTACGAAAAAATCAAAATGAAGCCAATAGCCTGTAAAACATTTATCGAAAGTATTTGGGTGAAAAAAACAAAGTTTTGGCAGGTTAAAATTTAATTTTCGCGAATGCAGAACACACGCGAGTTGCATGAAAATTTCGTGTTTTCCAGCAAAACCCAAACTCGGCTAAAACTGTCCAAAAACAGAGGAAAATCGACAAAACAAAAAAAACAACCCCAGATAACTTTAGTTCTCGTGTAAATAAACAGTTATCGAAAGTTTAAATGGACAAAATCGGTCCAGAACGACCCAAGAAAATCAAAATTGTCTTTGTGTTGTGGTTAGGCCCTCGAGCCGAAAGAAAAACGTGAGTTGAAACAAAACAAAACTCGTGCTATTTTCAGCCAGAAACAATTGAATAAGGAAATACCTTGAAATAATTGTCCACCAATTGTCTCCACAGGTCTTGACAACAATTGACACGTCTTTACAATTGATTTCCGACACGTATTCGTGCTTGCATGCTTTACGATAGCTTTCCTGCTAAATTTTCAGCCTATAATAAACATCAGACTGTATAAAAATACTGAGGTAAGATCTGAACCTGTTATTACCGAGAAGAACGACGATTGCAATGGATTTAAATTCGAAAGATATGGAGAAGCTTTGGCCTGCCAAATTGATGGCCTAGCCAGACTAGGCCCAGTCCATTTTTTAAACATCTCGAAAAGAAAGTTCTGCAGAGCCAGGATACCGTACGTTTCAAATAAAGAACACCATGGCAGCTTCCAATTGTTATTGGCTGGAGATGTGCATAAAAACCCGGGTCCTGTCAGAAATCCATGCTCTGTTTGTAATAAACCAGTAGCATCCACACACAGGGCATTGTCGTGCGATTCCTGCAAAAAATCATGCCATATCGGGAAGAATTGTGGGAATATAAAGCCCGATCTTTACATCCAGATGAAAGCAAACAGGGTCCAGTGGAGTTGTCCTGCATGCGTAGGTCTGAACCAGCGAGTACAAGAGCAACCACTAGCCATGCAAACTAACGTAGAGACAGAAGCCAACATTTTGGAAGAAAATGATATGTTCAAAGTGTTAAATTCTAACATGGGTATAAATGGAATCAAAATAGCACACCTTAATGTTAATGGCCTACTTTCTAAGCTTAGACAAATTGAAATGCTCTTACATTATTCAAAACTAGACATTCTTGCACTCACAGAGACACACTTAAATTGGAAAACATCTGATAAAGAGATCTCTGTTAATGGTTACCAACTAGAAAGATTCGACAGAGAGAAGAAAAGTGGAGGAGGTTCCTTGCTATATTATAAAAGTTGCCTAACTGTTACCCCAATTAAAGAGATAAACGAGGTGAAAGAAATTGAATCTGCATGGATTGAGCTAACCCTTCACTCTCAAAAATTCTTGATAGGCTCAGTCTACAGGCCACCAACAGATATGGCATTCATTGATAATTTTTCAAAAATACTCAACTACCTATGGTCCAAAAGAAAGAACATATTAATCCTAGGTGATTTCAATTCTGACTTACTAAGCAAGGATAGTTCCAAACAAACTACACCAACAGGCAAAAAACTGAAGCAAGTTCTAAAAGCTTTTAACTTCCACAACCTGATAAAAGAGCCAACTCGTATCACAGAATCGTCTGAGACATTAATTGATCTTATAGTAGTAAGTGATAATATAAGGAACTCAAATAGAGTTACCAAATCTGGCACATTTGAACCAGCGTTTTCAGATCATAAACTAGTTTATTGTGTATTGAACATACAGAAGATTCACAGCAAACCTCAGCTTAAGTATATTAAGGACAGAAAAAGATTCAATGAGGAAAAGTTTAGGGAAACGCTAGACAAAGTCCCTTGGTGGGTCATAAGTTCATTTGAGGATATAGACGATGCCGTTTATTGTTGGGAGACAATGTACAAAGATGTTCTAAATGAGTTTATTTCCAATAGGTTGGCAAAAACACGACAAAATAATCTCCCATGGGTCAATAGAGAAATCAAGAAAGCAATGAATTTGAGATACAAAACTTTATTGAAATGGCAAAGAAATAGAAGTAATAACAAGTTGAGGGAAGAATATAAAGTCTTAAGAAATAAGATTAACATCATGCTGCGAAAAGCAGAAGCTGAGTATTGGAAGGACCAATTTAACAAATCAAATAGCTCTAGAGAGTTTTGGCAGATAGTGAACAAAATGAAAGGCAAATCTAAGACTAATAACATCCAAGCATTAAAAAATGACGACGGGGATCTTGTCACAGAGGACTCTGAAAAGGCTGAGTTACTAAACAATCACTTCGCTGATGTTGGAAAAAAACTTGCATCAAACTTTTCAAATCAAAACGATGATAACTTTATAAAACATATTAGTCGAGTAACACCTACCTGCGAATCATTCAAGAGTGACATTGTTTATCTGGCACATCAAGTTACAACCCTAAATCCACACAAATCTATGGGAGCTGATGAAATAGCTCCAAGAGAAGTCAAAGCTGCAAATCATTCCATTTTGGAGGGGCTAAAGATTGTGATCGATAAGAGTTTTGAGGATAGCAAATTCCCACAAGCATGGAAAATTGCCAAACTTAAAAGTGCATTCAAAAAGGGGTCAAATGTGGAAAGAGAAAACTATAGACCACTTTCATTACTTAGTGTTCCTAGTAAGATACAGGAGGGCCAGATATGCAAGACCGTGGACAGACACCTTGATCTGCATGGTGCTACTACTCCATATCAGTGGGGATTTAAAAAGGGCAAATCGACAGAGGAACTACTTTTATTAATGACTGAGACCTGGAAAAAAGCTTTAGACAAAGGTTGCATCATCGGTGTACTCCTTATTGATTTTCGAAAAGCTTTCGACTCTGTAAACCATACCATCATGAAAACGAAACTCAAAGGATTTGGATTTACAGGAAACGCTTACACAATGCTAGAGAGCTACCTGGATAATAGGCAACAATTTGTTGAATTGAACAATACAAGATCACGCATGAGAGATGTTTCCTATGGGGTACCTCAAGGGTGGCTCTTAGGCCCAAGATTGTTCTCCATGTATATTAATGACCTATCTGACTATATTACAAAGGGTGATGTTTATCTATTTGCTGACGATACAACATTTTTTTATATTGGGCAAAACATTGAAGAGGTTATTGATACACTAAATGAAATCGGGCTAGAGATTAAGCATTGGTGTGAAAAAAATCAACTAACAATCCACACCGATAAATCGGAAGTAATGATGATAACCTAGGCAAGATTTATTGGTCCCTTGCGCCCAGTAACGATTGGTGATAAAATCATAAAGTACAAGAACAGTGTAACATCCTTGGGAGTTACCATAGACAATCATTTAAAATGGGATCAGCAAATCAAGAAAGTTGCAAAATCTTATAGAGCGAAAATGAGCCAATTTCGGAGAATGACATACCTCCCAATTTCCATCCAAGAAGAAATCTATTTTAAAACTGTAATTGCTGCAGTAACATATGGAATTGCAGTTTGGGGTACATGCTCCCAAACACTTATATCACAACTGGAAAAAATTCACGCAAGGGCTGCAAAGCTTATTCACAAACTACCAAGGAATATATCGGACGATGAAGCGTTGCTACGTGCAAATTGGGATAGACTAGATTACATCTATAAGAGACGAATACTAGCGATAATGCATAAAGTCTGTAACGAGATATGTCCCGAAGATTTCAGACAACTTTTTGACAAAAACAGCGGTCGCTATGCGCGGGAAAACACATTCATTGTCCCTCGAGTTGCAACGGAACAACAGGGAAGATTATCAGCTAGGTATCGTGGAACGAATCTTTGGAATAGGTTACCAGAAAATTTAAGATCAACACGTAATCCAAACACTTTTAAAAATAACCTTAAAACTGCAAAAAAATTAATAACAACAACAAGCTTTCTAAAGGAAGCATCCATGATAACTCTTAAAGAGCGAGACTTTATCTATTACTAAAACTCTTTTCTGGAATTTATTGAAAGACATTTACTTTACTTTATTCGTTTATTTATTTATTCCCTTGTTTATTTTATTTTATTTTTACTTTATTTATTACTTCTATTCTACTTTTAACTTTAATTTTAAAGCTGTAAATAATTAGTAGTAGTTAGATAGCAGGTCCACATCAGCTGACGCTGCCATAGTTTAAACCTGCTTAAACAAATAACTTATGTATGTATGTATGTATGTATGCTTAAACCCGAGCAACTTGCCGCCCGTTCAACTAACAAAACACGTGCTTCTCCCTGCTCATTTTGCATCTCTTAACTCTGTCCTCTGTCCTTGTCCTTGTTTCTAGAAGGTCGGAACACAAAATGGGCCATAACTCCCGAACTGCTTGGAGTAGAAATTAGCCACATACTTTACTGTCATTATCACAATGCAGCGATGATTTCTATACCGATTTGCACCCTTATTCGCACCCCCAAAAAAGCCTTTATCGATACAACGAAATTCCTTTGATCACATTGTTTGGTCGAACGTCGATTGTTCAAGAAACAATAGCCCATTGTTCAGCGCCTCCGGGTCACGTGTCGACGTAGATTATATAATAGAGATTTTCCATTTTTCATTGAACATTGACATTTTTTATTCAAGATTCGCATCTTTCTTTCAAGATTGAATATTGTATATTGTACTCAAGATATACATTTTCACTTCAATATTTGAATATTTGATTCAAGAATTGCCATTTTCATGCTACTGCAAAAGGAGGCTACTGATCTCTTCCTAAAGCAAGAAGAGGCTGCTGCAAAAGAGACCCGAAGAGGCAAAAAATGGAGGAAGCCACTTTTGAATCTCATAATGATCATCAAACAGATTTGGAGATTTTCCTAACATCTATTCTTTCCAGAATTCAAAAGTGTATTTCGCTGGATAGAAATGATGATGACGACCATCAGGTCAACCTGAATTGATATCAAATTAGTGATTGCTGAGGTGGAAATTACTTTTTCTCTAATGATGAATCTGAAAATTGAAATCACCGACCATGACCTAAGAACAGAGTTTCAGTTGATTTCTGAAGCATTAAAGCCCTTTTACATCATCTTACAACCCATTCAGTCGAGTTTTTCACAAGACAAACGTTTTAGTAACCCATACTGTAAGCAATGGGCCTGGTAGACCATCTATATTTACACCAAGCGAGGTTTTAGAACATTTAAGAAGAGTAGGTGTTTCTTGGATGATAATTGCAAGATTACTTGATGTTTCACACTGGACTGTTATGAGGCGTGAGTCGTGTATTATGGCTTGGAGTCAATGCAAGCCTTTTGAGAAATATCTCATGATGATTTGGATACCCTGAGTGACGAATTCATTGGTCAGGTCAGGTCAGGTCACACCTGTAGCCTGCTGGCCGTTGGGGCACTGGCATGTTTTTCTCCAATTGTCTCTATCCTCCGCCATTCGCACACAGACACTGACCGGTTCATTTGTCCAGATCTTCACATCTTCCATCCAGCTTCTCCGTGGTCGACCTCTTCCCCGTTGTCCATCAACCCTTCCGTGCATCATTGGACGACATGGAAAAATGGCTTGTCAAGTAATGCTTCTTGCTCATTTCTCTTGGGTTGCCAGTGCAAAGGCACGGAGTCGCAGAGTCTCTAGCATGCATAGACCCACAAAACTGCATCCTCCGATGAGGAGCTGTCTTGTCTCGCCGTGCATACCATATAGCATGGTCAAGCTTTGTTTGGCATCTTGATGGGTACCATTCACCGATTCGTAGGGGATTTGTGATCCATGGCTGCATTGACATTTCTCCCACACGATCATGTTCTTGAAGTACAGCAACAACAATCTCTCAGAGACCGTTCTGAACTTATTTCCGTGTGCAACATCTAGGAATTTGTGGCCTTTGGGGATAAAGGTTGACAGGGCTGTGGAGAATGCTGGTCCATCTACACGCAACCAAAGGATTGAGAGACTCGAGAGGTGTATTCAGATGCGTTTGCTACTACTTCTACTATATTTTCTATGCAATGGAGCAAAGTCAGCTTTTGCAGCATGACAATACTGTGCAGCTGTTTGTGCTACAACTGATATTTCTGCCCTGCATAAATTACTCACTGGATGAGTTCATGAAAGCATTTAATGAGCACAAAAAGTGCACCAGTGGAAATAGATCGCCAAATCAAATGTGGTTATCTGCTATGCTTGATCCGAGCAATCCTTTAGCTCAGGGAGATAGTAATGTTGATCCTGATGATCTTGATTGATATGCTGAAGATCCACAAGGACCAGCACCTTTTAACAACAGTGACAATAACGTTGTCCTAACCCCTCTGTCATTACCGAATGAGCATGTGCCTAGCCACAGAATTCTAGCGGTTATTGATACACTATGACAGTCGGACGAAATGGACATGGGTCTTTATTTAAATGCAATGAGAATCATAGAGGAATTTGCAGCATAAAAGATAACCGACTCGTTCTTCAAAATTCCACAAACATTAGTTTTTGAACACAATTTTTAAAAATAACTTTTCTTTAAGACATAATCATTTTTAGAAACGTATACCCTCGAGTAAGGAATAAAGGTACCTCCCCCCTCATTAATTTTTTGAAAACATCCAACCAGGACCCAGGACATTCTTATTCCAGACCCTCCGTTTATTATTTTTGAGCCTCGTAAATTAAGATACAAGCATTTTTTATAAGAAAAAGTTTTTGAGCCGAAATTTTCTTCAAAATGACGTATTTTTAAGCTGAGATTTTCTTATTTTTTTTCTTGAAACTCATTAATTTCTAAAAGTTTCTTGCAAGCATCCCTTGCAAACATCCTTCCAGACCTGAGAGTAAGCCTTTATTTTCACAGTCGTAGCAAGAGTAACTTAGTCTAGTCCAAAATAGTTGTTCACAAAAAATGTTCGTCTTGTGGAAGCTTAGACTCGGAAGATGATATTTTAAGACAAAGTCTGTTGATGCATGTATTAGAAGTTAATAAAAATGACCATTTATCACCACCTGTAACCTGCTCGAAATAAATGCTGGGGCCCACAACAAAGCCAACTAGTGGCTCTGAAAGAGAACCAGTTGTAAACTGTAAAATACTCGAAAGATCAATTGAACATTTTTCCCAGATGCTAATTCTCGTGTGTATCGAAGAAACGTTGCATATATTTCATTCTAGAAGAACTTCCGACTGTTTGAGCCTTCTTCATCAAAACTGGGTTTAAGAGATTCTGAAGTTTCTTCATTGTTAGAGCACTGGCTTGAGAAGGTAAAAAAGGAACTTTAGACAGGGATAAGCTTTCATAAGACTAACTATCCAAGCTAACTATCTGATCCATCCAAGGTACTTGATGGATTGAATGTCGTTCTTTCCTTTAAAAATCTGACCAAGTGTATCATGTGAAAAAACTGTGGCACAGGACCATTCTGCAAAATGGAAAATGCAATAGGTAAAGCAACTTTCTTGAAATCATCACCAATATTATCTCTCCACCCTAGTTTTCTTGACTGCCTGCATAACCATATTTAAGAATTCTTTTCTGGGTCCCCCCAAATCTTCAGCAACTTCACCATACAAGGAAATTTCCAGGGTTGTGCACGGATTTGTATATATGGCAATTTCCTCCTCAAAGGTTGACTTCAGAATAACCTGTCTATTAATGAGCAAGCAGTTTCTTTTCACCGTCTATTGTTTCTGATTCAGCATAGATTTTAAGAGGTTGACCTTGGATAATGAACTTTTGTTCTTCTTTTAGGATTTCTATGGGATCTGATATGTACTTACTTCTGCAAAAACTCATGCACCTGCAAAGAACTGCAAGTAATTTGCAATGTCTTTCACTGGCTTTGCTTTGACTTCCATTTCATGTTTTTCCCCAGAGTGAATGTTAATGGTAGAAGTGTCAGATATTCCTGTAACCTTAATCAGCTGTTCATCCCCACTATTATTATTTGGATAGAAAATGTCATCCGGCCCAAAGAGGTAATCACATCCCCGATTTAATGTCAAATATAAGGCACCTTGTCCTTCCATCAACCTAACTTGCTTGTATTCATAGCCACAACTGCTTGCAATATCAACTAGTTTTCTCCTGTTTGCTTTCACAAAATGCAGATCCTTTCCATGGATCATTGGATATTGGGTCTGAATGACGTTTGCCAGAGTCAGCTTCTTTGTAAGATGGCAACAGTTCAACCAGACCCCTCATAGCAATGTTCTCTTCTCTGATGCTCCAGTCATCGACACCAGACTTGAAATGCATCAGGGCAAATTCAAACACATGATGTTCCTCAATTTTCGGCTTTTTTCCTTTCGGCTGGCCTGCCTATGCTGCTTCTATTGCTGCTGGTGCTGCTCATTGCTGAAAAGGACCTCAGTCTTTCGGTTTGCTTTAGCTTTCTGAATGTTCCCAAGGTCGACACATTACTCATCATTCCTCTTGCACGTCCCATTGCTTGCCGTAATTGAACTGATGAATGTTGGAATCTGCCTTAAAGTTTTCCACAACCGGGCCTAGGCCTGGAGTTACTTTGCGAAGAAGGTGAAATTGGAGACTCTGCTGATGGCGATGAAATTGAGGATGATGCTTGTTGCATTTTTACTTATATCTTCTATTTCATGAAGTGCCTTTCTCAGTACCGAGCTCACTTTGGTGGCTGTGCTGTCCTTGTGCTTGCCCAACGCCATGGTTACTTGAGAGCATGAGGACAAAAGAAAAGAGATGTGGGCTGAGAGGCTGGAGAATGTCCGGTAGTCTGGTACCGAGACTAACACTAAAATGAGATCACTCAAACTGGGGCTCATGAACTTACTGTGAAAAAACCAGGGACCCTGAATGGAGGGGGAAAACAAGTCTTCTAATCTTGAATGAAGAATGTGAATCTGGAATGCTTTTTTGTCAGGTTTATCAGGAAGTAGCTTAATTGATACAGCGTGAACACCAAAATCTGAAATCTAACACATTGTCACATTTCAACTAATTGACCAAAGGTTCCGTTGTAGAGCTCTAGAGCATCACAATCTCTTGAAAATGCATGATAACCAGCGGGTTACTCGATGGGCATCCAAGATTCATGTTAACACCAATCAAGAAGCCCAGGGTGCCATTTGAAATCATATCACAATCACACGATTTAACGTGTCGCTCGAAAGTCGAAGCCATTTTTGGATTCTGCATCAGGAATTCTTTGTCAAACAACGTATGCTCCAACCACGATGAATCAGGCCTTGGATAGGACCAGAAGAGTGGACTTCAATTTCTCTCCTTCTGTTACGATGCTGATAAATTATCAGCTTATTTTGCAATTGTTTATCAGAAGTTACTGCCAAATTGACAGAAGTTATGTTGATGATTTATAACAGAAATAGCCTTTCAAATTTCAGTTGCTGCGAGAGAGTGATATTAACATAACTGTTTGCATCCCATTTTCAACGTGATTTGAATCGAAATCAGTACTTTAATATTTCGCCCTTGGGTGAGAGCACTATTTTCAAGAACGAACTTGTTAACGTGCTACATGAGATAAAACATCTCAATTGCAAACAGAAATCTGCTAATTGCAAACAGAAATCTGACAAACTTTGTTTATCATGACAAAGTTTTTTTAATGAGCGTGGGAATATCAACTTTGACCAACATTGTCATATTTGCAGTGCGAATAGGTACTATATGTACTATAGTAAACATACATAGAAAAAACTCTTTTATTCTGCTACTGGCAGTTTCATTTCTTACTTTAAGACAATCCTCAGGCAACTAAAAAGATTCGTTACAATAACAAACTAAAAACGTTCCAATGATTTCGTTTTCGAAATCGACGTCAGATCTGTTCGTCTCAACAAAGCTCAAGTTCGAATTTGCGCTGATGTCGACACTTGCCCATGATTTCGGATCGCTTATTCAGCAGGTTGCTTCCAGGGAAATTAATGATTTCAAATTTCTCAGCTTCACAGAGTGCACAACGACCTGATTCTGGAGTGAACGCTTTAGACTTCCTGATGACTCTCCAAACAATGCTTGGGATCCCACCACCATCTTTGATTCGCCACACCTCTGTTGAAAGCGTTGTCTTATTACGGTATTTTTCAAGATTGAAAGATGTTTTATGTGCACTATACCGTGTCTTGAACGTTGATTCGCAGAGACCGATGTACTTTTTCTCTCCGTATCCGGGTAGACTTGATGTTAAAGTGGCTTCATAAACGATATTCGACACCAAGCAGTTCTGGCTCATGGGGCAGCTTTCTTTACGAATGCAGTTGCACGTTCTTTCGTCGGGTTGCGGTTGAGATGACAAAACTTTTTTTATGGGCGTTGATGACTGATTTGATGTTCGGCATGCAGCTATAGCTGACTTTAACAGTGTTTTTGTTAAAAATCTTATGGAGCTTATGACCTTGTGGAAAATGAATTTGTATCATGTTGAGAAAGCATCTGCCAACATTTGTTTCCACGTTGTTATTAAAAGGTGGGTTGAACCATATGATTTTTCTACTTCTGTTTCGTCTTGGTCGTGGTGCATTTGGTGTATATTCGAAGTGGTGGTCGTAGCCGGATCTCCTTAAAGCTTCTGCATAAAATGGTGTTGATTCATTAAAGATTGCTTCGTTTGCAGATAAAATCGACAGGCGATTTTGAATTGAGAACGGAATCTGCTTGATGATGTTGGGTGGGTGATTGGATTTAACATGAACATAGTTGACTTCGTTATTCGGCTTGTACGGTCTGTAGGTGCCGGTGTTCAGATCGAGGGTAACATCAAGATAGTTGACGATTTTCTTGTTGCATTCGATGACCAACTCAAGTTTATGCTTTCGGAACAATGTCTGAAACTCCTTCTTTATTCGTTCACTTTCAGGCCCGCCGCCAGCTATATGTACTATATAAATATCTGAAAACAAGAACCTGTTACAAAGTTTGGAGCTCACATCCTAATTTGCTGTCAAGCTTTGTGTAGAAAAGTCCTTTATGAGGAACAGTTTCTTTCTTATGGAGACCCCAGTTTTTTGCCCAGTCAGCA
>RQOL01000049.1:0-23094 GCA_013076295.1 Sanderia malayensis | reverse complement strand
CGACGACTGGTGCCGGTAATCCCTTTTTTTGGCTTTTCTTGGCATTTTGCAAGAGATAATATGAGAAAAGAAAAAATGTGTTTTATATGCAACCCAATTTAAGTGAAAATTTGAAATAAGAGTGATTTTTGTGAGCAAGTTTGTGATGGGTTTGTTGTTTTGTGGTGAGCTGCAAGATGAAATAAATAATTTAAAACATAATTGTAAGAAATGTTTGGAATTACTCTTGATTGTTGAATTAAATTATTGGTTATTGAAAGTTTCCATAAAAATATTGGAGCACTTTATGTTATGACCTACATCACTCTTTCTATTGTGTTCTTTAACAACTAAGGAAAACAGTTGTGATAATGAATGGATTTGAAAAGTTAATCATCCATTTCATTCTTGCAAAGAAAAATCTATAAACCTACATTTGATGTGTTTGTAAAGGCTAGATTTTATTTGCATTGTGCAGTAAATTTGCTTTCTATTGATAAGAATTTGTTGCAATTGTTAACACTACTTTAAATATAGTAGTTAAGCTTCAAATTTGGTATATGAATGTACATTACAGAGTGAGGCATTTAAACATTAATTAAAATAGGCTTCGTATAAGAGCAATTGTTGTGACGCTCACCAAATATTTTGAGGATTCAACTTTTTTGGAAATCCTGTTTTACAAAGAAGAAAGATGATTTGGATGAATTGATTATCTTGTAAAGAGAAAGTTGCATTAATACTAAGGAATGTTTAACATGTTTAACTTGTATATTATTATGTTGATTGAGTTGAGTGAAGAAATGAGAATAAATGTCATGCTGAAGTGAAGGAGTGAAA
Organism: Sanderia malayensis; assembly: GCA_013076295.1. NCBI lineage: Eukaryota > Metazoa > Cnidaria > Scyphozoa > Semaeostomeae > Pelagiidae > Sanderia > Sanderia malayensis. Next base: position 22,275 of record RQOL01000049.1, on the reverse strand, counting down.
TACATACTTTATAAAAAACTTCATTTTACTTTACTTTGTTAATATAACAAAAGTGGCTGGACATTAACGGAGAAGCCAGATGACAGAAACGCTAAAAACCACATGACAGAAACGCTAAAAAGACAGTGCATTGCGATGCAATGAAAGACAACGGTTGCTTTAAAGAAGACGCTGTCGGTGTAAATAAGGATTGTTTAGGAAAGGTAAATTTCAACATTCAACTTACCAATAAATAAAACAATCTTTCTAACAATGCTTTTGTCGATATATACAAAAAATTGTAATATAATTATAATTATCTGCCAATTTCTAACAACAAATTTTACATTTGGTATAGCAAGAAAGTAAAGACGCAATTGCTATTTTAAATTCGCGCCAATTTGAAAGTTTGTGGCCTCTATTCGGCGGCGTGCCTCGTTGTTGTTATTATTATTCTAATGATGATCCATTCGACAGTGAGGCAGTTGAAAACAACAACAGGAACAGCATGTACTTGGCACCGAAGAGAAAACGACGTTGTTGTTTGTTGATGATGGGGAGAAGTGTCGTTTTGTAATCTCTAAGTATAAGAAATAATTTGGTGGACTTTTATATGCTTGATATCTAGAAATAGATCATTTCTCACCATGGCGTTGTGGGGATTTTGATGGTGATGATGTATGGACAGAGGTTGTTGAACACAACAACAGCAAAACATAGGTATTCCACCACGGACACATGGAGAATGAAGTACATTGATTTTTCGTGAGCTGTTATATGTTCAGAAATATTGCTGTTGGTACAAATACCAATAATAAGAGTAGGCCATGGAAGGATGACCAAAGGTAAGAAGGTAAGTACGTTGTTTGACTGGGTGAATACATGAGGTAGAGGTAATTAATGATTTGCAGTTACAATAAATTACTTACATTTATAGACTTCAGGCCACATGAAAAGAACTGAGATGAGCCAACATGCTATAAAGTTATTACATGATTTCTTCTTGTTTTTCAGGTGCCCAGACATAAAGTGAATGTTTGCGGTCATTCCTTGTGAACATTATTATAGTGAGGTGAGCTCATTTTTGTTAATTGAAGATCATTTGTTCATAAAGAAGGACAGTGTCTGTTTCGCAGTGATCTTTTTTGAAAAATTACAAAAGTTAGAAATAGAAGCATTACATAACATTACAATACATACATACTTACTATAGATACTATACATAAATATATACATCAATACATACCCTATATACTATATATAAATACTATACATAATATACATACATACCCTACATACATACCCTACATACATACCCTACATACATACCCTACATACATACATACATACCCTACATACATACATACATACATACATACATACATACCCTACATACATACATACATACATACATACATACCCTACATACATAGATACATACATACATACCCTACATACATACCCTACAATACATACCCTACAATACATACCCTACAATACATACCCTACAATGCATACCCTACAATACATACCCTACAATACATACGCTACATAACATACCCTACATACATACTCTACAATACATACCCTACAATACATACCCTACAATACATACCCTACAATACATACGCTACATAACATACCCTACATACATACCCTACAATACATACCCTACAATACAACCCCCTGGCAAGTGACCACGCTGCCGCCCCCTGAAAGCCGTTTCTTCTGAAAGTGAAAAAAATGAATTCATCAGCCAACTTTAAAAACACAAAAATTCTCCTAACTTGGTAAAAATTTGTCCATTTAAACTCAAATTACACCAAGATGAAGCTAATAGCTTGGCGAACATTTATCGAAAGTATTTGGATGAAAAAAACAAGTTTTGGCAGGTTAAAAAATAATTTTCGCAAATGCAAAACACACACGTGTTTCTTGAAAATTTCGTGTTTTTCAGCAAAATCCAAACTCGGCGAAAACTGTCCAAAAAAAGAGGAAAATCAACAAACAAAAAAAACAAAGCCGTATAACTTTAGTTCTCGTGTAAATAAACAGTTATCGAAAGTTTAAATGGAGAAAATCGGCCCAGAACGACCCGAGAAAATCAAAATTGTCCTCGTGTTTTGGTTAGGCCCTCGAGCCGAAAGAAAAACGTGAGTTGAAACAAAACAAAACTCGTGCTATTTAAAGCAAAAAACAATTGATTAAAGGAAATACCTTGAAATAATTGTCCACACATTGTCTCGACAGGTCCTGAGAACAATTGACACGTCTTTACAATTGATTTCCGGCAAGTATTCACGCTTAAACCCGAGCAACTTGCCGCCCGTTCAACCGAAAAAACACGTGTTTCTCCCTGCTCGTTTTGCATCTCATTAACTCCGTCCTCGGAACTTTCTAGAAAGTCGGAACACAAAATGGGCCATAACTCCCGAACCGTTTGGAGTAGAAATTAGCCACATACTTTACTGTGATCAGCGTAATGCAGCGATCATTTTGCTACCAATTTGCCCCCTTATTGACCCCCAGGAAAAAAGCCTTTATGGATACAACAAAATTCCTTTGATCCCATTGTTCGGTCGAACGTCGATTGTTCAACAAACAATAGCCCATTGTTCACAGTCGGGGGGTCACGTGTGATCGTAGAATAGTATATATAGACTAGCCGGGGGCCCGGTCGCTACGCTCCCTCCCCGGAGCCCCCCAAGCAACAAAAGTTTAATGTGGTTGGCGCGCTTCGCGCGCTGCATTCGCTACCGCTCATGCCCCTTTCAACCCCACGTACAATGGGTTAGCTCGCTGCGCTCGCCTGTGGTTGGCGCACTTCGTGCGCTGCATTCGCTTACGCTCATGCCCTTTTCAACTCTACATACAATGGGTTAGCTCGCTACGCTCGCCTGTGGTTGGCGCACTTCGTGCGCTGCATTCGCTTATGCTCATGCCCATACATACATACATACATACATACATACATACATACATACCTACCTACATACATACATACATACATACATACATACATACATACATACATACATACATACATACATACATATACATATACATACATACATACATACATACATGACCGGGTTCGGTCGCTTCGCTCCCTCCCCGGAGCCAGTAAAGAAAGCTTAATCTGGTTGCGCGCTTCGCCCGCTGCATTCGCCGCTCATGCCCATACAATAATACATACAAAAACATACTACAATACATACCTAATACAACCCTACATCATACCCTACAACATACCCTACAATACATACCACAATACAACCTACAATACATACCCCTACAATACATACCTACAATACATAACCCTACAATACATACCCTACAATACATACCCTACAATACATACCCTACATAATACCTACATACAACTACAATACATACCCTACAATACATACCCTACAAACATTACCCTACAATACATACCCTACAATACATACCTACACATACCCTACATAATACCCTACAATACATACCCTACAATACATACCCTACAATACATACCCTACAATACATACCCTACATACATACCCTACAAACATACCCTACAATACATACCCTACATACATACCCTACAATACATACCTTACAATACATACCCTACAATACATACCCTACAATACATACCCTACAATACATACCTACATACCCTACAATACATACCCTACACCCTACATACATACCTACATACATACCCTACAATACATACCCTACAATACATACCTACAATACACCTAATAACAATACATACCCTACAATACATACCCTACAATACATACACAAACATACCCTACATACATACCCTACAATACATACCCTACAATACATACCCTACAATATACATACCCCTACAATACATACCATAATACAACCTACAAACATACCACATACATACCTACAATACATACTACAATACATACCCTACAATACATACCCTACAATACATACCCTACAATACATACCTACAATACATACCACATACATACTACAATACAACCTACATACATATACATAATACAAATACATACCCTACAATAAAACCTACAATACATACCCTACATATACCTACATACTACACGACGCAACATTTCTAAAGAAAGTAAAGGTGGGAGGTCGAATCTTCCCCCCTGCAATCGACCGCCCGCGCCCACCTGCCGCCCCCTGAAAGCCGAAGTTGATAGCTTCAGTGTGAAGTTTGAAAAAAAAAGTTGCCTTCAAAAATTTAATCAATCCTGGAAAGTTTGAACTCAATCTCTAATAAAAATTATATCAAACTGTAGCTAAGGAAACAGCGAATCCCATAAATATATTCACATTTCTTAACAGTGTTGTTTTGAATTTTAAGAGAGTATTTAGTGCAGCCCAACACAAAAGCCGTGAAAAAATTTATTCATCAGCCAACTTTAAGAACACAAAAATTCCCCTAACTTGGTCAAAATTTGTCCATTTGAACTCAAATTACACCAGCATGAAGCTAATACCTTGGCAAATAAATATCGAAAGTATTGGGTGCATATGAAAAGCTTTTCGGAATTTTAGTTGTAAATTTTTGAAGTCCAAGACATGATTTTCTTCACAAAAAATAGCCCTGAAATCAAAACCCTGCAAAAAATAGCAATTGAAACACGATTCACCATCTTTCAAATTAAATTAACGTGGCCAATTTTTGTCCTACACACCCCACGAAAATATCAACATGAAGCTAATAGCTTGGCGAACATTTATCGAAAGTATTTGGGTGAAAAAAAACAAAGTTTTGGCAGGTTAAAAATTAATTTTCGCAAATGCAAAACACACGCGTGTGCATGAAAATTTCGTGTTTCCAGCAAAACCCAAACTCGGCCAAAACTGTCCAAAAACAGAGGAAAATCAACAAAACAAAAAAAACAAAGCCATATAACTTTAGTTCTTGTGTAAATAAACAGTTATCGAAAGTTTAAATGGAGAAAATCGGCCCAGAACGACCGAGAAAATCAAAATTGTCCTCGTGTTTTGTTAGGCCCTCGACTCAAACAAAAACGTGAGGTTAAACAAAACAAAACTCGTGCTATTTAAAGCCAAAAACAATTGAATAAAGGAAATACCTTGAAATAATTGTTCACCAATTGTCTCCACAGGTCTTGACAACAATTGACACGTCTTTACAATTGATTTCCGGCACGTATTCACGTTTAAACCCGAGCAACTTGCCGCCCGTTCAACTAAAAAAACACGTGCTTCTCCTTGCTCGTTTTGCATCTCATTAACTCGTCCTCGGAACTTTCTAGAAAGTCGGAACACAAAATGGGCCATAACTCCCGAACCGTTTGGAGTAGAAATTAGCCAATACTTTACTGTGATCAGCGCAATGCAGCGATCATTTTGATACCAATTTGCACCCTTATTGACCCCCAGGAAAAAAGCCTTTTTGATACAACGAAATTCCTTTGATCCCATTGTTTTTCGAACGTCGATTGTTCACAAACAATAGCCCATTGTTCACAGTCGGCGGGTCACGTGTGATCGTAGAATAGTATATAGACTAGCCGGGGGCACTCGCTACGCTCGCTTCCCGGAGCCCTCAAGTACAAAAAGTTTAATGTGGTTGGCGCACTTCGGCGCTGCATTCGCTAACGCTCATGCCCTTTCCCACCCCACGTACAGTGGTTTGGCTCGCCCTCGCCGCCCTGTCTATCTATTGTCACGATTGTAGTGTTTAACATGCATGGAAATTAGTTTTAGCGGTCAGCCTCGTTTTCATCATCTAAGCCTCGTACTGATGGTACAGTAGATAAGATGCAAGATAAAAGTTTGTTTTGTTTTAGGGACGACAACAATTAGCCTGCTATTAGTTGAGTGCATGGATTGACACTTGGATGTGGTCTTTTGTCAACCTAATATAGGATAGGTATAAACAGTAAAGGACCATTGATGATGAATGTCCAGAATTTAAATTAATTTTGACTTACACTGATGACACTGATGCATTGATTTTTGATAAAGCAATAAGTATGTAGCCTCCAATACTTGCATTGGTACAATGATGTACATCAGTAGATCTACAAAGTGAAAGAGACAAATTATATTCTATTTAATATGTTGGTTTATTACTATCAAGGCTAAAAAATAATTGGATTTGGATTTGGAGAATCTGTGGAGTTTAATTTTCCTTTGATGTTGATTTAATGTATATCATTATGAAAAGAAATAAAGAAATTAATATTGATCAGTATGACATAACATTACAGTATGACATTACAGACAAAACAGATCATTTAATGCAATTGCCATGAAAAAGCTTTATTAAATTAAATGAAGTACAACGATTTCTACGGCTGGGATTGGTTTTACATTAGTTTCAATCATATAGAACATAAGGATAAGCACGGGACACCGTGGATAACGATGCAAAACTTCATAATCATCATCAATGGGATGGGAATTGCATGGTGAAAGGAGTTTCATAGGAGTATTGGGCTTGGTTGGTAAGGCAAAGAAGGCAGCCACAAAGTGAAAAGAATCGTCAACGAAAAAATTATAACAAAATTAAAGCCACTGAAACATGTGGGTACAGCATTAAACACTCTTTCCGAAATCATTAAATATAAAGAGCCATGAAACATAAGCGGAGTTGTCAATTTTGGCCTGAGGAAACTATATGTTTGAGTGAAATACAATTGGCCTAAGCAACTATATGGGAACTTGAATGGGGTGAAATTAAAAATAAAGTCTACTTACTCCTGAGCTGCGGCAAAATGAATGTTTCTCTCAGCTTTACTTTCTCTTATTTCACCATCAAGTTCCATTGCAATCCAAGATTTGGGAAACGAATATTCGGACAGCACAACCACAACCAGCATGAGAAATTGCTACGTTGACGAAACATAGCATAAATCAAAATCACACAACAAATTCTATTGTTATGCCGTCCCGTTTTGACGTAATTATTTGATTGAGCTGGATTGGCTTACAATCAACCCAACCCAACCCAAGAGAACTCAACTCAAGTGAACAAAGAACATGTGGTGGCAAGGCAATGCGTCCTTCCTTTCATCTTTTCTGTTCTGTGGTGATGGTAAGTAGGTTTTCCAGATCGTATTATATCATTGCGATCTTTCAGGTTACATCTTTAAAATAATCTATAGTGTTTCTGTGAAGGTTTTGATTCATTTTTCTAGCGTATAAGACTTTAGCAAATATAGTATTTGACCACGAATCCCTTGAGAATAGGCCACATTTGAGAAAAACGGATGATACATTGTTCGCATTGGAAAATGAGATACGATTCTGTGCTACTTACGTTTTATTACATGTATTATTCGTGAATTTTAGGTACTCTCTGTGCTACGTATGGGATTTGTGTGGTGCGATGTCAATGCAGGCAATTTTTGACTGTTCTTCAGGTAAGTATATTGAATTATATGAGATCATTATGCATCCCAAAGGCCACATCTTGTTCATTTATAAAGACGGGTTTTGAAATACATTTCTTGTAAATTTTTAGGGTTTGTGTCACAGCATGTCCAAGAAGAGTGTTGGTGATAAATATTTGTTGGCGGAATGCACCGTTTTTCAAAGGTAATAGTCTTGTTATTATTTTTGCAATGTTATTATTATTAATTGTTATTCTAATTTATCGTTGTACAAAATTTAACAATTTAACAAAACAAACAAATAACAGGAAAGAAAACGAACAAAAGACAAACATGAACACAATTACAGTTACAATTACTTTTTCTGAATGTTTGTGCCCCTTACCAAAGACAAAATTTCTTTTGTGGGCACATCTGCCCACATGCACCTCGTGTGCGCTTCTTCTTTATTTTTTTTTTGTTGTTTTTTATATTTTTTGAATCTTTTTTTTTCTATAATTTTTATTTTTATTTCTTCAGATTTCCTGTAGAGAAAAAGACATTGTTACAGAAGGAGTTGAAAGTAAGCAATATGTTATACACACAGATGAGATGGAAATATTGCATTGCAACTTACGCTATTTCATCCTTTGTTAAATGCCCATCGAGGGTGCTAACAAAATGAAATTTGGTGCCTCTTTTAATGGCACTGAACTTCAAGGCACATTGCCTTTTTAGTGAGCCAATGTCAGTAAAATTGATTAGCTAGGATTAATATGAGAACAATATATTAAAAACAGTGACTCACATAGGATACATTTGTGTTTCCTTGTAAAGCAGTTTGATAATCTATGCATAACATTTGTTTAGATTTATCAATATATGGATTAAAGTATTTTTCAATGCTACCTTAGTTTCTTCTCCACAATAAACCACTGTGGGTTCCTTTGGAACAGTGTTGGCAACTTCAGGCTCAACTGCTTCATCATCCTCTGTCTGAACTGTTTCAGCACCCTCAGGCATGGCAACTTCATTTTCAGTATCCATGTTAAAACTATATATAAATATATTGTCATTGTCATTCAATGAAAGGTGAGTTAATAGGGTATCGGTCGTTTGAATTTGCCTATACAGTTCTGTTGATGTTACAATAATATATACTTTTAATGTATTAATATGACACAGTTTTATTTTCTGCAGATAATGAATAATAATTATCTTTCTTACAATGAAGAGGAGAGACTAAAGGCAGGCAGAAAACGCAGAACTGAATACATGAACTTACGGTAGCAGTGGTGACAAAATTTATCTATTTCAAGTGAACCTGTTAAGGATAAAATTGTTATTGTGATAATATCCACTGCAATAGCAATTGTGACATAAAATATAGCAGTTTGAGCTTTTTTAAAGCTGTTTAGTTATAAATAGCCTGTATTTTCATGTGAAAGTAAAAGCAACGTTAAAAATACATGTACTTACGTAATTTTTGTTTTTCTTGTGGTGGGTTGAAAAAAATTTTTACGCACGCTATGTCCTCTATGACGCAAGAAAAATTTTAAATTTCGCGCCGCTATTGTTGTTGCTAGGACGCCGAAATTCCCGTGTAAATCTGATGATAATAGTATTAGCTCCTGCAGGACATTACGTGGTGCTGCATTGATTTTATTGTGACTGTAGTTTTAAAGAGCAACAAAACTTGGAATTATGCGATAACTATTAGAATTACAAATTACAATTGCGATGAGAATACACGTTTTTTTTATAAGGAACCTAGCTGAGGGCCTAGTTGTTTAAGTTTGTTATTTTGAGATCCTTTGACCACTTTGTACTTGTAAAAGGTCTTTAATTTTAAGTTTGGCATTTGGTGGACATAATTAGTAGAGACGCAAGAAAAGCATTCAAATTCATCGTTTTGCTGTATGAAAGGATAAGAGGTTAACACATGAAGAAGCTTCAAATAATGTAAAAGTACTGAAAATCAATGGAACCGGCTTCTCAATTTTGAATAGTGCGGAAATATTAATATACTAAAAATTAAAAGATGCCTTAGTGATTTGGTCTGTAGTAGTAAACGTTCCTTAAGTTTTCTACCTTATACATGTAGGTTCCTTATAGAAAAGCTTGTTACTTCAAGTTACTATTATGTTGTAATTGTTCTGAGGATTCAATAAGTTTCTGTGCTTGCATGTTAATTGTATGGGAAAGCTCTTTATGATATAAGACACATTGTAAGATGGTAGTACAGTTCATGTAATACAGTGTCTACATACTGAAAACATAAGCAAGTGTCAATGATATATACAATTAGAATGTTGTTGATAAAAAAAACAGAAACATAGTTTGTTAAGCACTTCCACAGTGAATGAATGAGGACACACCATACACTATGAGGTTCTGGTTAAAAGATATCTACAATGGGAAACTTATCATGCAAGACTCTCAATATTCAAGTAAGATAACAAAGACATATTTATGCACATATAGATTATTAAAATGCATTAATAATGTTTGCTTGTGTGGTAAGAGCCATGTTAGCTTGTTTTGTCCAATGTAATGGAGGATTCTATCAGTGATTGATACAATGTATGCTTCCCACTAAATTTGAAAATGTTGTGCTCTAATGGTTGTGAAATCATTGCCGTCTATGCCTGGCACACTGAGCTTACGACAACACATCTACCTGATAAGGAACATCATTAAGTGACAATGAGGAAGAATTAAGTACCTACAGGTTTAGAATACTGTAAGTGATTCGTTAAGAAAACATTTAGTGGTAGTCAATGTAGAAATATTATTTAGCATTTATTTATTCAGTCTGCTTTTCAAGCAAGGTGCATTAATTGTTCATATGGAACAGAGAGCATCATACCTTGAATATTATACCTGACTTGGGAAATAATTTGAAGAGAACATTTTGAACCATTGATTTAATTTTCCATTGCCTTTGACTAAATGAATCTGTACAAAAAATAGGAAAAGAGCATTAATGAGTGTATTCGACAAAACAGTTATGCAATGCACGTGCAATGAGGAAGGTGGTAAGTAAATAAAGTGTGGAATTTTCCCAGGGCTTGAACTTGACTTTCACTGGTTTCCTTCATGTACACATTACAACAATTAAACATCTTGGATAAACAGAAATGAAAGCAGGTTCATGTTGGGATATCAATGAGCTTTGCTCGTAAAACAAAGAAGGAAGCCACAAAGTCAATAAATTGGTTAGGAACTATATTCACGAAAACAAAAGCCCCAGGAAGATTTCGATATAGCAATGCACATTTCATTGGAGAATTTCCAGAATTCTGGCCTAACAAACTACTATATGTAAACCGTGAGTAAAGTAGAAATGGCCTAAGCTAAGCAATTTCCACTCAACATATCAAATGGAAAGGGATAAAAATGTCCTCTCCTCATTCACAGCAGCCTAGTTGTCTCCCTTAAGTCAATAGGGGTATCTCCTCTACCTGAGCTTCATTTTCTCTCATTTCAGTATCAAATTCCCTTATATCTAAATATCCATTGTTTGATTGTCCAAAATGAAAATTAACCTGACTTACCTTTGGTGAAGAGCAAGGTAGTTGTTTCCTTTGAGCCAGGAAGGCTTTATGAGGTATAATTTCATTGAGTTCAGCAACTAAATCCGACTCGATGCCATTTGTTGGCAGGCAGAAACTTTGTCCCGACAGCAGGGCTCTCATTTCGCTTCATGTAAAATCCTTAGAATTTTACGAAAATATCCTTAGATTTTACAAAAATTCCTTAGATGCATAATAATAATAATAATAATAATGATAATAATGCGAATCTTATACAGGAATTGAAACTTTAACACGTAGTGCTGTTATCAACGTATGGTGAATTTTCTTAATTTGCATAATTTTGGTTTTTTGGCACATAACTGTACCACATAACTAAAAATCACAACTGCCGTCATTTACAAATGGTCAATCGCAAAAAGTTGCATTCATGCTGAGCCGGAAAACGCTTCTAACACCTAACTATTCTATTTACTTGGTGATAGGGCAACCAACCAATATATTTGGGTGGGGAAGTGCCACAATTACTAAAATTACCGAAGATTGACACTTGCACTACCAGCACTTGCATAGTAGATGTGTGTAGTTTTGCTTTGTTAACTTTTTTTTAGTATGTTGTGTTCTAGTTCTAAATTTGGAAAATTCCTTAAAAAATCCTAAAAACTTAAATTCCTTAAAAGTACCCTTAAAAATCTCCAAAATTCCTTAGTTTAAGGAAAAATCTTAAAAATGAGAGCCCTGCCCGACAGGCAACAATAGTGCGATGATGAGACATAACATAGATGAAAATCATACATAGACAGCACAAAGGCGTTTGAAATGGGAGACAGAAGTCTCGCCTCGTTTCAATGATCTTAGCAGAAATGCATCTAATTAAAAACGAAGTCGATAAATTTTGTTATGATGTTATTGAATGGAGATTTATATGGGACAAATACACAAATATATGAATATTGAAACTCTAACGATTTATCTGCTGGCAATCTTCTATTGAAAACGTAAATCGCTAATTTAAAAACCTTATTATTAATGCGGAAGATCTGAAAGATATACAATACAGTACAAAAACATGTTTTGAAAGGACGTGGATAGATATTTGTATTGTATGCGAAGTACGAATGCGAAGGGTTGAGTCATGATATAGTCTACTATTAAAATTGGTGAATGGTCAATATCCATAAAAATTGATACATACAATCCGTAGTTCAGGTTGCAAAATTGATTGGTTAAGCGACGTCTTTAGCAAAATGACAGTACCTCAATTTGGATTCTTCAATAGCACTTCACTCTCAGCAAGCATACATCTCTGCCACGGCGTGAATGTATTCTTTCAATAACCGCGTTCGTTTGTTTTGAGGATTACGTTTGTACATAGTAAAAAAAAAGAATAAGATTGCCGGTTACATTAGTTAAAAGCTCGAACACCAGCGTCAAGGAGTAACCTTTGTTCGAGTTTTCCTTGTTGGTGAAAAGTGCAATTGAAATTGGGAAGTATATAATAGTAAACACTAAAGGGGCAACTATAGATTTTAGATCAAGTTTTCATGTATTAAAAGGAGAGGGGGAGATGTTATTGATAGTGCGATGTTTTGCAAAAAGTAACTATCCTTAAGGGACAACTTGCAGTTTTCACAGAGTAAGGAAATCCACTTTCCCATAGGCAATATCGGAGAAAATGGCAACGCATAACTCTTAATAATCGGGCGCTACGCAGGATTCAGGACTGTGCCGACTGCTGTGTGTGGTGCAGTCACCCCTGGACATGTGGAGGGTGTAATGTCCAGTTGGTCTCCGCAGATCAGTGTTATCTAGAATGAATGCATTCTAGAAAGGTGCCAGTAACGGCTGTACATCACACTTATGTGCGACGTGATCTGCGTTGACACACAATACCCGTACCCTTGAATGTGTGTATGTGCGTTTTGGTAGGCAGCCCTCTGTAGAGCAACTGTGCAGATGGTCGCTCTAGGATGAAGCCTTTACAGGACTTCTTGGAAAACAATGTTCTTTGTTTTCCTGTGTGTTTCCTCTGGGAGGAATACTTTTAGCCCGTTAAATGATGTTGCTCTTGACATGGCCACATATAACTGACCATGTGTGAACACGGGCTCAGGTAAGTACAAACCAACATACCTCAGGGATTGCCCCTGTGCCTTGTTGATTGTCAAGCAGTATGCAAGTCTGACTGGAAACTGTCGGCGTTTCATTTTGAACGGCATTTCCGTGTCCTGAGTGGAGACTGTGATCTTGGGAATCATGACCCGTTGTCCTCTGTGCTCCTTCGTAATGATCTCTGCCGTAATCACGTGACGTCGGAGATGCCGAACTATGAGTCTTGTTCCGTTGCAAAGACCTTTCTTTGGATTGAGATTCCGCAGAAGAATGATCGTTGCACCAACCTAATGCAATGAATATTTTTGTGATTAATGACGGCTTTTTTATGGTGCACTACCTTTGCACATAATAATTTAATGTTAATAGGATGAAATATTGTACTCTTCCTACCTTGAGTTTAAGTCTGTGCAACGGCATTCCATTCGGAGTGAGTTGGTTGAGAAATTCAATGGGGTAGGCCTCTTCCTCATCTGGATCGTCTGTGACAACACTGTCTGTGCTGTATAAGTTCTTTCGGCTGTTTGAAGTCTGTCCAGAATTAAGTCGTTTACTTGATGTGATAAGTCATTCTTCGGAGTCAGGCAACAGCGTTCAGACATTGTTACAGGATCCATCATTAGGTGTGAATCTGGTGTGTTCGGCCTGGGAAAAATGAAGTTCAGCATGTCTTCTTTAGACGAAGTGCATATCTGTTGTGGCAGAATGACGTTGTCCAGTGCATCGTGTGCTTCTTGCTTGTTGCCAAGTCTGAGAAGCCATTCTGAGAATTCACGGTATGAATCATCTTGAACGGCTCTCATGTTGGTGTGTAAACGATGCTGCTGAAACTTTGTCCATAGATCAATGATCTGGTGTGATTTTAGAGTCTCTGCTACAATTCTTTCCCTTCCTGCTTTCGTGACGACAGGTAGAACCTGTCTGAAGTCACCACCAAGTAGCATGAACTTGCCACCAAATGGTCTGTCGACATGTGTAATGTCTCGAAGCAGTCCGGTCGACTGCTTGTAATGCAAGTGCGGGAATCATGGGAAGCTTCATCCCATATGAATAGTGTAGTTTCGCGCCAATACCTGTGCTCTCCTGCTCTGTCTCTTGACATTGCACGTTGATTCAGCTTGAAGTGGTATAGGAATGACCCATTGTTTGGTCCATTGTTTGGTGCTTCGGGGGCACCAAACAATACATACCCTACAATACATACCTTACAATACAAACCCTACTATTCATACCCTACAATACATACCTTACAATACATACCCTACACTACATACCCTACGATACATACCCTACGATACATACCCTACAATACATACCTTATAATACATACCTACTACAATACAAACCCTACAATACAAACCCTACAATACATACCCTACAAATACATACCCTACAATACATACCCTACAATACAAACCCTACTATTCATACCCTACAATACATACCTTACAATACATACCCTACACTACATAACCTACACAAACATACCCTACAATACATACCCTACTATACATACCCTACAATGCATACCCTACAATAATACCCTACAATACATACCCTACAATACATACCCTACAATACATACCCTACGATACATACCCTACAATACATACCCTACAAAATACCCTACAATACATACCCTACAATACATACCCTACATAACATACCCTACAATACATACCCTACAATACATACCCTACAATACATACCCTACAATACAAACCCTACAATACATACCCTACAATACATACCCTACAATACATACCCTACAATACATACCCTACAATACATACCCTAAAATACATACCCTACAATACATACCCTACATAACATACCCTACTATACAAACCCTACAATACATACCCTACAATACATACCCTACATAACATACCCTAAAATACATACTCTACAATACAAACCCTACAATACATACCCTACATAACATACCCTACAATACATACCCTACAATACATATCCTACAATACATACCCTACATAACATACCCTAAAATACATACCCTACAATACAAACCCTACAATACAAACCCTACAATACATACCCTACAATACATACCCTACAATACATACCCTACAATACATACCCTACATAACATACCCTACTATACAAACCCTACAATACATACCCTACAATACATACCCTACATAACATACCCTACAATACATACCCTACAAATACATGCCCTACAATACATGCCCTACAATACATACCCTACAATACATACCCTACAATACATACCCTACAATAGATACCCTACAATACATACCCTACGATACATACCTTACAATACATACCTTACAATACATACCTTACAATACATACCCTACAATACATACCCTACAATACATACCCTACATGACATACCCTACAATACAAACCCTACAAACATACCCTACATAACATACCCTACAATACATACCCTACAATACATACCCTACATAACATACCCAACAATACATACCCTACAATACATACCCTACAATACATACCCTACAATACACGACGCGCCACATTTCTAAAGAAAGTAAAGGTGGGAGGTCGAATCTTCCCCCTGCCAAGCGACCCCCGCGCCCACGCTGCCCCCCTGAAAGCCGCTTCCGATAGTTGCTAGCTTCAGTGTGAAGTTTGAAAAAAAAAAGTTGCCTTCAAAAAAAATCAATCTTGGAAAATTTAAACTCAATCTGTAATAAAAAATATATCAAACTGTAGCTAAGGAAACAGCGAATCCGATAAATATATTCACATTTCTTAACAGTGTTGTTTTGAATTTTAAGAGAGTATTTAGTGCAGCCCAACACAAAAGCCGTGAAAAAATTTTTTCATCAGCCAACTTTAAGAACACAAAAATTCCCCTAACTTGGTCAAAATTTGTCCATTTGAACTCAAATTACACCAGCATGAAGCTAATACCTTGGCAAATAAATATCGAAAGTACTTGGGTGCATATGAAAAGCTTTTCGCAATTTTAGCTGTAAATTTTTGAAGTCCAAGACATGATTTTCTTCATAAAAAATAGCCGTGAAATCAAACCCTTGCAAAAAATAGCATTTCAAACACGATTCACCAAGTTTCAAATTAAATTAACGTGGCCAATTTTTGTCCTACAGAACCCACGAAAATATCAAAATGAAGCTAATAGCTTTGGGAACATTTATCGAAAGTATTTTGGTGAAAAAAACAAAGTTTTGGCAGGTTAAAAATTAATTTTCGCAAGTGCAAAACACACGCGTGTTGCTTGAAAATTTCGTGTTTTCAAGCAAAATCCAAACTCGGCTAAAACTGTCCAAAAACAGAGGAAAATCAACAAAACAAAAAAAACAAAGCCATATAACTTTAGTTCTCGTGTAAATAAACAGTTATCGAAAGTTTAAATGGAGAAAATCGGCCCAGAACGACCCGAGAAAATCAAAATTGTCCTCGTGTTTTTGTTAGGCCCTCGACTCAACACAAAAAACGTGAGGTTAAACAAAACAAAACTCGTGCTATTTAAAGCCAAAAACAATTGAATAAAGGAAATACCTTGAAATAATTGTCCACCAATTGTCTCCACAGGTCTTGACAACAATTGACACGTCTTTACAATTGATTTCCGGCAGGTATTTACGTTTAAACCCGAGCAACTTGCCGCCCGTTCAACTAAAAAAACACGTGCTTCTCCTTGCTCGTTTTGCATCTCATTAACTCCGTCCTCGGAACTTTCTAGAAAGTCGGAACACAAAATGGACCATAACTCCCGAACCGTTTGGAGTAGAAATTAGCGGAAAGCTTTACTGTGATCAGCGCAATGCAGCGATCATTTTGATACCAATATGCACCCTTATTGACCCCCAGAAAAAAAGCCTTTTTGATCACAAGGAAATTCCTTTGATCCCATTGTTTGGTCGAACGTCGATTGTTCAAAAGACAATGGGCATTGTTCACAGTCGGCGGGTCACGTGTCGACGTAGATTATATATATAGGACTAGCCGGGGGCCCGGTCGCTACGCTCCCTCCCCGGAGCCCCCCAAGCAACAAAAGTTTAATGTGGTTGGCGCGCTTCGCGCGCTGCATTCGCTCCCGCTCATGCCCATACATACATACATACATACATACATACCTACATACATACATACCTACATACCTACATACATACATACATACATGGGCCGGGTTCGGTCGCTTTGCTCCCTCCCCGGAGCCCGTCAAGTAAACAAAGCTTAATCTGGTTGGCGCGCTTCGCGCGCTGCATTCGCTCCCGCTCATGCCCATACATACATACATACATGGGCCGGGTTCGGTCGCTTTGCTCCCTCCCCGGAGCCCGTCAAGTAAACAAAGCTTAATCTGGTTGGCGCGCTTCGCGCGCTGCATTCGCTCCCGCTCATGCCCATACATACATACATACATACATACATACATACATACATACATACATACCCTACATACTTACATACATACATACATACATACATACATACATACATACATACATGAGCCGGGTTCGGTCGCTTCGCTCCCTCCCCGGAGGCCATCAAGTAAACAAAGCTTAATCTGGTTGGCGCGCTACGCGCGCTGCATTCGCTACAGCTCATGCCCATACATACATACATACCCTACAATAAATACCTTACAATACATACCCTACAATACATACCCTACAATACATACCTTACAATACATACCCTACAATACATACCCTACAACACATACCCTACAATACATACCCTACAATACATACCCTACAATAAATACCCTACAATACATACCCTACAATACATACCCTACAATACATACCCTACAATACATACCCTACAATACATACTGTACAATACATACCCTACAATACATACCCTACAATAAATACCATACAATACATACCCTACAATAAATACCCTACAATACATACCCTACATTACATACCCTACAATACATACCCTACAATACATACCCTACGATACATACCCTACAATACATACCCTACAATACATACCTACAATACATACCCTAATACATACCCTACAATACAACCCTACATACATACCCTACAATACATACCTACACTAAATACATACCTACAATACATACCCTACAATACATACCCTACAATACATACCCTACATACATACCCTACAATACATACCCTACAATACATACCCTACATACATACCCTACATACATACCCTACAATACATACCCTACAATACATACCTACAATACATACCCTACATACAAACCCTACAATACATACCCTACAATACATACCCTACAATAAATACCCTACAATACATACCCTACAATAACATACCCTACAATAACATACCCTACAATACATACCCTACAATACATACCCTACAAACATACCCTACATACATACCCTACAATACATACCCTACAATACATACCTTACAATACATACCCTACAATACATACCCTACAATACATACCTTACAATACATACCCTACATACATACCTACAATACATACCCTACAATACATACCCTACAATACATACCCTACATACATACCTACAATACATACCCTACAATACATACCCTACATACATACCCTACAATACATACCCTACAATACATACCTACAATACATACCCTACCATACATACCCTACAATACACACGACGCCACATTTCTAAAGAAAGTAAAGGTGGGAGGTCGAATCTTCCCCCCTGCCATGCGACCGCCCCGCGCCCCACTCGCCCCCTGAAAGCCGAAGTTGATAGCTTCAGTGTGAAGTTTGAAAAAAAAAGTTGCCTTCAAAAATTTAATCAATCTTGGAAAATTTAAACTCAATCTGTAATAAAAAATATATCAAACTGTAGCTAAGGAAACAGCGAATCCGATAAATTATTCACATTTCTTAACAGTGTTGTTTTGAATTTTAAGAGAGTATTTAGTGCAGCCCAAACAAAGCCGTGAAAAAATTTATTCATCAGCCAACTTTAAAAACACAAAATTCCCCTAACTTGGTCAAAATTTGTCCATTTGAACTCAAATTACACCAGCATGAGCAAATACCTTGGCAAATAATATCGAAAGTATTGGGTGCATATGAAAGCTTTTCGCAATTTTAGTTGTACATTTTTGAAGTCCAAGACATGATTTTTGATCAAAAATAGCCGTGAATCAAACCCGTGAAAAAAATAGCATTTAAAACACATTCACCAACTTTCAAATTAATTAACGTGGCCAATTTTTGTCCTACAGAACCCACGAAAATATCAAAATGAAGCTAATAGCTTGGCGAACATTTATCGAAAGTATTTGGGTGAAAAAAACAAAGTTTTGGCAGGTTAAAAATTAATTTTCGCAAATGCAAAACACACGCGTGTTGCTTGAAAATTTCGTGTTTTCAGCAAAACCCAAACTCGGCTAAAACTGTCCAAAAACAGAGGAAAATCAACAAAAAAAAAAACAAAGCCATAACTTTAGTTCTGTGTAAATAAACAGTTATCGAAAGTTTAAATGGAGAAAATCGGCCCAGAACGACCCGAGAAAATCAAAATTGTCTTCGTGTTTTGGTTAGGCCCTCGAGCCGAAAGAAAAACGTGAGGTTGAAACAAAACAAAACTCGTGCTATTTAAAGCCAAAAACAATTGAATAAAGGAAATACCTTGAAATAATTGTCCCAATTGTCTCCACAGGTCCTGACAACAATTGACACGTCTTTACAATTGATTTCCGGCACGTATTCACGTTTAAACCCGAGCAACTTGCCGCCCGTTCAACTAAAAAAACACGTGCTTCTCCCTGCTCGTTTTGCATCTCATTAACCGTCCTCGGAACTTTCTAGAAAGTCGGAACACAAAATGGGCCATAACTCCCGAACCGTTTGGAGTAGAAATTAGCAAAGCTTTACTGTGATCAGCGCAATGCAGCGATCATTTTGATACCAATTTGCACCCTTATTGACCCCCAAAAAGCCTTTTTGATCACAACGAAATTCCTTTGATCCCATTGTTTCGAACGTCGATTGTTCAAAACAATGCCATTGTTCACAGTCGGCGGGTCACGTGTGACGGATAGATTATATATAGACTAGCCGGGGGCACTCGCTACGCTCGCTTCCCGGAGCCCGTCAAGTACAAAAAGTTTAATGTGGTTGGCGCACTTCGTGCGCTGCATTCGCTAACGCTCATGCCCTTTCCCACCCCACGTACAGTGGTTTGGCTCGCCCTCGCCGCCCTGTCTATCTATTGTCACGATTGTAGTGTTTAACATGCATGGAAATTAGTTTTAGCGGTCAGCCTCGTTTTCATCATCTAAGCCTCGTACTGATGGTACAGTAGATAAGATGCAAGATAAAAGTTTGTTTTGTTTTAGGGACGACAACAATTAGCCTGCTATTAGTTGAGTGCATGGATTGACACTTGGATGTGGTCTTTTGTCAACCTAATATAGGATAGGTATAAACAGTAAAGGACCATTGATGATGAATGTCCAGAATTTAAATTAATTTTGACTTACACTGATGACACTGATGCATTGATTTTTGATAAAGCAATAAGTATGTAGCCTCCAATACTTGCATTGGTACAATGATGTACATCAGTAGATCTACAAAGTGAAAGAGACAAATTATATTCTATTTAATATGTTGGTTTATTACTATCAAGGCTAAAAAATAATTGGATTTGGATTTGGAGAATCTGTGGAGTTTAATTTTCCTTTGATGTTGATTTAATGTATATCATTATGAAAAGAAATAAAGAAATTAATATTGATCAGTATGACATAACATTACAGTATGACATTACAGACAAAACAGATCATTTAATGCAATTGCCATGAAAAAGCTTTATTAAATTAAATGAAGTACAACGATTTCTACGGCTGGGATTGGTTTTACATTAGTTTCAATCATATAGAACATAAGGATAAGCACGGGACACCGTGGATAACGAATGCAAAAGTACTTCATAATCATCATCAATGGGATGGGAATTGCATGGTGAAAGGAGTTTCATAGGAGTATTGGGCTTGGTTGGTAAGGCAAAGAAGGCAGCCACAAAGTGAAAAGAATCGTCAACGAAAAAATTATAACAAAATTAAAGCCACTGAAACATGTGGGTACAGCATTAAACACTCTTTCCGAAATCATTAAATATAAAGAGCCATGAAACATAAGCGGAGTTGTCAATTTTGGCCTGAGGAAACTATATGTTTGAGTGAAATACAATTGGCCTAAGCAACTATATGGGAACTTGAATGGGGTGAAATTAAAAATAAAGTCTACTTACTCCTGAGCTGCGGCAAAATGAATGTTTCTCTCAGCTTTACTTTCTCTTATTTCACCATCAAGTTCCATTGCAATCCAAGATTTGGGAAACGAATATTCGGACAGCACAACCACAACCAGCATGAGAAATTGCTACGTTGACGAAACATAGCATAAATCAAAATCACACAACAAATTCTATTGTTATGCCGTCCCGTTTTGACGTAATTATTTGATTGAGCTGGATTGGCTTACAATCAACCCAACCCAACCCAAGAGAACTCAACTCAAGTGAACAAAGAACATGTGGTGGCAAGGCAATGCGTCCTTCCTTTCATCTTTTCTGTTCTGTGGTGATGGTAAGTAGGTTTTCCAGATCGTATTATATCATTGCGATCTTTCAGGTTACATCTTTAAAATAATCTATAGTGTTTCTGTGAAGGTTTTGATTCATTTTTCTAGCGTATAAGACTTTAGCAAATATAGTATTTGACCACGAATCCCTTGAGAATAGGCCACATTTGAGAAAAACGGATGATACATTGTTCGCATTGGAAAATGAGATACGATTCTGTGCTACTTACGTTTTATTACATGTATTATTCGTGAATTTTAGGTACTCTCTGTGCTACGTATGGGATTTGTGTGGTGCGATGTCAATGCAGGCAATTTTTGACTGTTCTTCAGGTAAGTATATTGAATTATATGAGATCATTATGCATCCCAAAGGCCACATCTTGTTCATTTATAAAGACGGGTTTTTGAAATACATTTCTTGTAAATTTTTAGGGTTTGTGTCACAGCATGTCCAAGAAGAGTGTTGGTGATAAATATTTGTTGGCGGAATGCACCGTTTTTCAAAGGTAATAGTCTTGTTATTATTTTTGCAATGTTATTATTATTAATTGTTATTCTAATTTATCGTTGTACAAAATTTAACAATTTAACAAAACAAACAAATAACAGGAAAAGAAAACGAACAAAAGACAAACATGAACACAATTACAGTTACAATTACTTTTTCTGAATGTTTGTGCCCCTTACCAAAGACAAAATTTCTTTTGTGGGCACATCT